>OOFJ01032444.1:0-10957 GCA_900323375.1 Benthosema glaciale
AGCGGCGGCACCACCGTACCCGTCTACCCCGAGGGCTACGACACGATCGATCGGCGGCGGAAGAAGAAGATAAGGGACCCGGGAGGGTTGCTCGGCAGAGAGGCGGCGTACAAAACCGGAGACCACGAGACCACGTCGTTTCCCCCTCCCGACCTCGCGCTCCTCCGTCAGAAGAGAGGGGAGCTGGTGATGCGGCAGGTGGTCGAGCAAGAGCAGCAGGACGATCGGATGACCTCGTGCCTCAAGCCGTACAAGAACGGGCTGCTCTACAAGACGAGGATGTGGGCCAAGAACGACCTGGAGAACACGCTGGAGAATTACGTGGCGTTCAAAGAGGAGGAGGCCGCCAGGTTGAGGGGGGCAGGGTTTGAACGTGAAGAAGAGAACATGCGATGTTCCTTAGGTTCAGCGGATGATATAGATATAGACTACTTATTAGGAGAGGACTTTCATTCTGAGAACAGGAGAGACAACGTGAAAGATAGGCATTCTTTTCCCTACGGTGGCGCTCCTCACGCGGACAGTCCTCAAGGTTACCGGGATAAGAAGTGTGGAAAGGGGAAGATCGTTGGAGGATGGGCTCCCGAGGCTCACCTGTCTCCCGTGGAGGAACCGAGCGACGAGTACGTAGATCCCATGGACGAGCTCCAGTGTCTGGTCGAAACGGTTTCCGAGTACCTCGCTGAAAAAGAGGAGGAAATAAGCAAGTACGGTTCACTGCCTAGGTCAAGCAAATCCAGGCTGTCGTCTCTGGGCAGTAACAGAACAGACTCTTTGGGAGAGGATCCGAAAAGGGATGCGAGGGTGGAAACTGAAACCCGGCCCCCCTTTGACCAGGGTATGTCGGGGGTGAAGAATGCTATGAGTTCCTTATTTAGTTCTTTTACTGACAAAGTTAGTACGGGTCCCAAACAGACAACAAGTTCTCCGGCACCAGTGTCGAACGAACAACCCTCTCAGTCTGGAATATCAAAGTTGTTCTCGTTTATCCCAAAATCGACTAGCTCGGCTCCCGTAGCTGTGGTGTCTCCAGTAGAAACACGACCTGAAAATGTATTCAGTCCTCTGCCTTTGCACCCACCAATCGATGCCAAGAGAACGGGTCATAATAACCGAGAGACATTTACTGTTGTAACTAGTCAGACTCAAACCAGTACTGGTGACAATGTCACCGAGTTTACATCCAAGTCCACAGTCCCAACGGGGAACTCTGTTTTGGGGAAACTAAATCCTCTTAGGCTGTTTTCAGCAGAAGAGGGTCTGAAATCAACCAACGCCACTGTGTGTCAAGACCTTGCACACGACAAACGTATTAATCAAGATAATTTGTCAGTGGCAGGTGGAGTAGGTAGAAACCCCAACGGAGCCAGAAGGTTATCGCAAGAGAAGAACTGTGTGGACAGTCGAGAACAATTTGTGAATGGGAGACATGATCCTAATCCTACGACTGCCACGCTGGGAAATCTGCCTCCACCAGGGCCGGGGAGGCCGACTGTCCAGGCAGCGCCAGTGAACACGGGGTTCTTCAGCCCTTTCAAGAAATCACTTAGCTCGTTGATAACACCTGTAGCCACTATTCCTCCTCAGGGACCTGTCGCTGTTTATCCCGTCTTTACAGATGAGGTTAGATTAGAGAAGACGGCAGAAGACCCATCAATAAGTAGTAAGTTCAAACTTCCTTTCGGCTCCGCTGACAATATTTCATCTCGGCAACCTCCCAGAGCGGAGACGGGCGTGCTGTCCGGGCTCTTTAGGTTTGCGTCCAGTGACGATGTCAGGGCTTCCAGAAACCCACAGAACCCAGTGCAGTCACACCATCCTGCAGCTCCAACTGCAGGTTCTTCTGGCACCCACGTGCCACCTGGCTTGCACCAACAGCACTTGCCAAACCAGAGGCCAACAACAACCCAGGCTAAGCAACAAGCCCCTCCTCAGCCTGAACCGCAAGGTTTTTTGTCTGGTCTCTTCAAAGGAAACTCCACAGACAATGTGTCTCATACTGGTTCTAATCAGCCTCAGCAAGGAGGGCTGCTGTCGGGGCTTCTTAAATTTGGCTCGACAGGTGACCTACCTGGCGGTGTGCCACAACAGGTTTCACCCAATCAACCAGCAGGGCCTGGGAGTAACCCCCAAAAATGTAACCCCAATTATCCTCCCCGACAACAGAACACGCCACCCCCTCAGGAACGGGGCCTGTTTTCAGGGCTGTTGAAGTTTTCATCATTAGACAATATCCCACAAAATGTTGAAGCTCAGCAACAGAGGATCCCACCCGACAATCACCCAGGTCAACACCAACCACAGAAACAAGCTCCACAAGTCCAACAGACACAACAAAGGGGGCTGTTCTCTGGGTTGTTGAAATTCGGATCTGCTGACAATATTTCAACAACTCATCCTCAACAACCACAAGGGGTGTTTGAACAAAATAAACATAATTTAAATCAACAGAACATCCAAGGTCCAAGATCACCAAGTCAACATACTGACACAAAATCTGCCCTTCCTAGACAACAAACAGTACCACTCCAACAACCACAAGCTGAGCGGAGAGGAGTCCTGTCTGGACTTTTTAAGTTTTCTTCAGCAGGTAATGTTAACTCTGCTTCTCCCCCAGCACCTAGGCAACAAGGAGTCATCACAAGTAGATCTTGTCTGGAACAACAATGTGCTAGCAATGTGTCAAATATGCCAAGACAAGATCAACCACAAGATACTTTGCCCCAAGCCCAGACTCAACCAAGTGGTTTTCTTTCTGGACTATTCAAATCGTCTTCAGAGAATGCGTCTCAGCAGCCACACAAAACCCAAGAACAGAAGGAACAGGTCAAGCCACCGCCAGACAGTCTCACTGCACAACCACAACAAGAGGCTGTAAGTCACTCTGGTGTGCTTTCAGGCTTGTTTAGTAAGTTGACAAAACCACTCGAAAGTGTCGACACCAGCAGCCAGACGCTAACCAGCAGCCAGACACCAACCAGCAGCCAGACACCAACAGGGCAAACGCTGCACCAGAGACCTTCAGTGAACACTCTAAGAAGGCAGGCAACACTGCAAAGTCAACCACCTAGCAATATAGCTCACGAGTCCCTACAAGAACAACATCATGTTGAGCAAGACAATAGGCCTAATCGTGCTACACAGCAAGGGGCTTTACCAGGATTGTTCACCAGAAATACAGTAGATGAGCCATCTTCTCATAGGCGATTAGAACGGGTAGCTCAGGTTCCAGAGGAGATGACGCTTTCACCTAACGCAAAGGGTTTGGTTTCAGATGTATTCAAAATGGGACCAAATGCCACAACAAGTGCTGCCTCCGGTTTAGCAAGAGAAGGCAAGCAAAGAGTTGATCCTGATCCTCGTATCCCAGGAAGGAGCAGGCACGCCATCTATGGTTCACCTGTGGCAATTGATGCAGGGAGTTTAGATTTAAGAACTCAGGCTACTTTTGAAAGATCTTTTCAGAGTCCAGCAGCATACGGCTCAGTTAGCACAGGTAATTTGTATCAATTATCATCAGAGTATGACTCTTTTCAGTCAGTCCAGCCAATGGCTTACAGCACAGGTAATATTCATTCACTTTTTGATTCAAATTTCCGATCACTGTCCACACCGCCATACTTTAGTGGAAGCTGTACTTCTTTGTACGAGTCAACGAGGCCAAACGTTTATGACGATCAGTTGTCCTCTTATGGTACAAGTCCCACTTATAATGAAAACCAATGGATCCAACAATCTGTTCTGTGGCAGCAGTTTCAGAATCTTTCACACGGTTATCAACAGCCAGTAGAAACTCAAGGATATGCAGAGCAATGTGATGAAGCACCGTTAGTGCAGGGCTACTCTCTCCACTGGAGTGCCTCAAATGTGAATGAACAGTACAACTCTTCACAGCCATTGGAAGAAGTCGTTTGCCAACAACAACACATTGATCCCTATCGGTTAGAGGAACAAGGATGTTTAAACAACGATCCATATGGCAAGAAGAGATTATGGAGCAGCTATGATGACTTGGGTAATTTTCAGCCCGCAAACAAAGAGGACGGTGCATTGAACTTGACCACCAAACCAAGTTTGGGGAAGTGGCGTTCATTTACAGAGGAAAGTTGTTATAGCCTGAGTGGTGTTTCGTATCATGAAGGCTATTATGAGGAGACTGCTCCAAGCTTGTCTTATTCAGCCAACTGGCACTATGAAATGGATACTGCTCAGGACCTTCACACTCATAGTGCTTCCAATCGTTCTAATTCGAATAATGCTCCAGGTGCCAATTGTGAGATGGAAGAGTCCATGTATCTCGAGGACACAGAATGGTACCAGCAATGGCTTGCACTGTTGGAGCAAGGAATGTGGTGGCCAGCAGACGATGGCGATTGTGGCTACTTTGTGTACACCGATCACGAATACATCTATGCTTTGCTCACAGATGCCGCAGGTGAATACGTATATGCCTGTGCACCTGAAGGAGAGCAGTTGGGAAATGCGCAGCAGTCGGATAGTTTTCCTAGTGCGTGGCTGCACAATGAAATGGTTACTGTCTGTGGTTTTAAAGTCCCACTGTATAATGAAGATGAGCTTCTCTGGCTACCTGGTCAAGATCGAAGTGATTCCAAGCTTCTCAATGCCCCCCTAGACCTATCTTCTGCATACCGAAAAGGAAACCAGATCATGAATTTAAATCTTGAGCGGTTTTCCCAAATGTTTGAAAACTCATTCATGTCACAGAGAAACCATACTGCAGATTTGGCATCATACAAACTGAACAAAGTTAGAATGGATTCTGCACATCCCCCCTATATCTATCAAGACCCAGATGTTATTGACCTCTCGTGCCACAGTAAAGACCACATTGGTCCGTATTGGAACAACAAGGAAATGAAGACACTTCTTGCTCAGAAGGTTGCTGTTTCTCTAAACTCTTCACCTACTTCAGACTCATATCAGCAGCAGCTTCTTAACAACTGTTACAAGCCTAGCCAACGACGACGTTCATCTACTGGTGTCACAGTGAAACATGTAAATGACACATCAGAGGAAGAATGGAGGAAGAGGGTAACTCCTGGAGAGGCACAGCCTAATCGTCAATCCAAGAAGAGCTCATCTCAGGTAGACCCAAACAAAGCTGGCACAACCTTCCGTGATCAACATAGATCTGCTGCAGTTGAGGCTCCTAACCAGCAATCTAGGGGCATTCTGTCCTCAGGTTTCCATAGTCTTAAGTCCAAAATCATCAAGGAAGACCCCCCTACATCTGTAGCTCAGCCACAAAGTGTGACTCAAATTCAAAAGCCAGTCACCTCACAGTCTAGAATATTGCCCACACCCCCAACAGCTGGTCTAGTGACCCCGTCTCCTACACTTTCGCAATCCACGGCACAGAAACCTAGACTTGCACGTCAGTCTACCATGTCACAACAGGCAGGCCTGCCAACACAGGCCACTGAATCACTACATAAATCACCAGTAGTTGATAAGCCAGTGGAACAACCCGCCGAACAACCACAATCTGGCTTGATGGGCTTTTTAAAGTCTGCGGTTGGAATGGAAGAACCAAAACCAGAGACCCAGAAGTCTCCTCATTCTGCCATGTCGCAACAGGCAGGCCTGCCAACACAGACCACCGGGGGCTCAAGAGAATCACTACATAAATCACCAGTAGTTGATAAGCCAGTGGAACAACCAGTGAATAAAACAGCCGAACAACCACAGTCTGGCTTCATGAACTTCATGAAGTCTGCAGTTGGAATGGAAGAGCCAAAACCAGAGCCCCAGAAGTCTCCGAAGGCACCTTTCAATCAACAAAGTAAAACTGCCAGCACTGCTTCCTTGCCAGGAAGTTTCAGTGCAAACAAAGAACCTACAGGTGTGTCTAATTTCTTTGGCTCAATAGGCAGCCTATTTAACGTTGAGGCCCCTCCACCACCGCAACCGCAGTCAAAATCTAATATCCCAGAGAGCTCCCAGAGACCTAAGGGCATACAAAGACAACCAACAATTCACCAACGTGGTGGTGCTTCTCAGCCAGGTCAGAGCCAACCCGCAGGTAGAAGTGCATCACAAGTACCTCCTAGTTCTGGTAATGTTCCTGCCCCAGGCCAGCCACCAACTGTGCCACCAACAGCACAGACAAAACCAGAACCACCTAAATCAACTAGTGGACTGTTTGGCTTTTCTATTGGTGAAATGCTGTCGGGTACACCTGCCCAGGCTGGACCCTCACCTCAAGTGCCATCTCCAGGTGCTGCTCCTCAAGAAGAGTCGATTGGTAAAAGTATAATGTCATTATTTAGTGGGCCAGGTCCACAGACTGCACCTAAAACTGGGACTTCTGCACAAGTACCTCCTCCAAGTGCAGCGCCACAACCTCCACAAGAGGAATCTCTTGGGAAAAGTCTATTGTCATTGTTCAGTGGACCAAGTCCTCCCCAGCCTTCCGCTCAAACCAAGCCTACTGGTCAGACTCACCCCCAGGGTACTATTCCCCCAAAACAGCCTCCCCAACAGTCTCAGCCACAAACAGGTTCTATTCTTGGAGACATTCTGTCTGGCTCATCAACTTCAACCGAAAGCCCAGCGAAGGGATTGCTGTCTATGTTTAGTGGTCCAAGTCCATCACAACCTTCAGCACAGTCTGAATCACATTATCAACAAGGTACAGTTCAAGCAGATCCTCAAACACAAAGTGCACCCCAACCACCGCAACCTCAACCACAAGCGCAAACTGTTAATTCTGTCCTCGGGGGAATCCTGGGTGGCTTGTCTAACTCCAATGAAAGTCCAGCTAAAAGTTTGTTCTCCATGTTTGGGGCCCCCAGTACTACGCAAACCCAACCAAACTCAGGAATTAGTACAGCATCCAAAGAACCTTCTAAGGTTCGTCCCATGTCACCCCCACAACAAGGTACTGCTGCCCGTCCCATGTCACCCCCACAACAAGGTACTGCTGCCCCTCCCAAAGAGCCACAGCCCACAGACCCCGCACAAGGACCATCTATAGTACCAATTAGTAGCATTTCCCCAGGAGCATCAGCCAGTAGTGAACCACAGACTTCCCCAATGACCGATGCCACTGCAACTGTCACGTCTTCTGAAGATGGCACTAAAGCTGAAGGTGTAATAACACAGCCTCCCGAAGAGGGCGCCACAGTGCAAAAGGAATCCACATCAGTAGGTGAACCTGTGCCCCCCAAGGAGCCAACAGTGACAGGTTTATTCCAGTCCATGCTCAGTGGATCAGGTCCACAGGGATCAAGTGCACAGGCTCCCACCTCAAGTGCTGGGTCTATTTTAGATGGTGCAAGTAAAGGTTTAATGTCGATGTTTTCTGGACTCTCTGAACCTAGTAATGGTCAAACGGGTGCTCCACCTACAACATCCGCATCTGGACCAGGGGGTATCACTAGAGGGCCCACCAACCAAACCTCTCAAGGTGGGTCCTTATTAGGAGGTCTGTTTGGAGGTTCTGCTCCCCAGGCTGCTGGTCCTGACAGTGGAGGTTCCATTTTGGGTGGGATATTTGGCGGAGCGGCAGCAGCAGCCTCGACCGCAGGATCCGCTCAGACTGGTGGATCCTTGTTGGGTGGACTCTTTGGAGGAGCCGGAACTCAGACTACATCACCCCAAACGGCTGGCTCAATTCTGGGAGGTATATTTGGAGGGCCGCCTACTCCTCAGCCAGCTGCTCAGCAGACTGGTGGGTCCTCTGCTCCTGGAAAAGGTTTGCTCTCAATGTTTGGAGAGCCAGCTCCACCATCTGCTCCACCGTCAGCTCCCACAACGATGAGTAATCTGTCCGCTACAACTCTTCCAACAAAACCAAGTGACGAGACCAAGATATCGACTACCACTGCTCTCGAGACCTCTCCAGCTGATATTGTTCCCAAAGAAGGTGGTGACATGACAGAAACTCTAAAGTCTGATGGTGCAAACCAGCGTCTAGATGGAAATGCCCCCCAAACTGATACAACGGGTGTAGTTATTGGCCAGGAAGTTGATAAATCGCCTGCTTTGGCCAGCAAAAGTCAACCCAAAGAAGCTGACGTTACTGGGGCATCTGTCGAACCCCAAGAGTCGTCAACAAAGGAAACACCAGTGAGCGATCGATCCAACCAGAATCAAATGCCCCCCAAAATCGAAGAAGCTACCACTGAGTCAACTCCAGCTGTAGATGAACCTAAGAAAACTACTACGGAGCCTGAGAAATCTGTTCTAGACTCATCGGCCGATGCAGTATCAGGCTTCATGTCCTCGCTTTTCAAACCAACAACTGCTCCTGCTCAAGGTCAACAACAGCAACAGGCTGGAGCCGGGTCTATATTAGGCGGCATACTTGCAGGATCCAACGCCCAAACTTCTCAGACTGGCGGGGGGTCGCTACTTGGGGGTTTATTCGGTGGCCCTGCTACCCAGGCTACTGCTCAAGCCACCGCTCCTCCGACTGGAGCATCAATATTGGGCGGTATGTTTGGAGGAGCCGCCCCATCTCCAGGCGGTCCCCAGACCGGTGGCTCTTCTTTACTGGGTGGGATGTTTGGCAGCTCTGCTTCCTCGACACCTCAGACTGCTGGATCTTTGTTCGGTGGAATGTTTGGAGGGGCTGCTGCTGCCCAGAGTGCTACTGCACCGCAAGCTGCGGGAGCAGCGATGCTCGGGGGAATAGGAGGGTCATTATTTGGGAGTATAGGACAACAAGCGCCTAAGCCAGCTGATCCCAGACCATCCGAGACGATGCAGTCACGTGAAAATGGCCCACAACCAAGTGTTAAAAATCAAAGCATTCCTCCTCCCAAAGTAGTTGAAGAGGGTGCCCAGATCATAGAAGGTAAAGTGGTTGACTCAAGTTTACCTGATAAAGAGCAAATGACATTAGGCAATCAAACGGGAAGTTGTGCCCCCCCAATAGCGGCGGAAGATTCTGTAACGGCTTCTACCACAAGTGCGAAAGAAACAAGCCTCGAAGGAGAGGTGACGCATGAGAAACCCATAGTCATCAAAGGAGAACCCGGAAGTGTAGAGGCTGACAAATCGGTTCCACCAGCTAACAAAAAAACGGATACTCCAGGTGATCAGCTGCCCAAAACTGCAGAGCAACCTCAAGCAACGTCCCTTTTTGGCTTTATGTCAGCAACCAGTGACGCAGGCAAATCTTTTGGATCCCTATTTTCATCCCCACCAACAGGGCCCTCGGGTGCTTCCTCAACGCCTCAAACAGGAGGTGGTTTGTTCTCAGGATTTAAGACATTATCTGCGGGTCTGTTACAAGAGGGAATGTCTTCTGCTGGAAAACAAGAGCCACCTTCGTTATTTGGAGCAAAGTTGGGATTCCCCTGGCAAGCAGACCCGGTCGTAACTCAGCCCAAGGCCAACGACAAACCACCATCATCCGGTCAAGTACAAACTATAGAAAAAGTCGCAGCATCTGATGACCAAAAGAAGGATGCGGTAGGTTCCACGGATGACGCACTAGCAACCCCCCAGATTTGCATCTCCACTCCTGAAGTAGATCCTTCAGCATCCCTGTCCCAAAAGGACAAGGAGAGCCTTGTAGAAACATCCCCCTCTGCAGGTCCCACATCCGGAGTGCAGCTGGACCACGAGTCCGCGAAGGACCGATTGAATGCAAAAAGGCTAGTAAAAGCATAATGAATACATGGCAGCCCCCCTTTCCCCTACTACTAAACCATTCGTGAAGCATTAACGTCCAGCTAACCTGTCCAGCTCCACAGCTCATGCATTACATTTCCATCCCATCTCGTTGTGTTCCATCAGTGTTTTTGTGTATAGTAATGTGGTCCTTTTATTTATGAATGTTGCATCTTCTACGCAGTATGTATAATCTTATACTGTATATTAGAAGGTGCATTCTTTTCCCAAAAAGGAATTCCAGAACAGAAATTATTATATATTTAATATTTGAGTCAGACAGTACTTTTCATTCAGTTAATTACCAAGAAACAATTTCTTAGGACACCACTATAGAGCCCTGCATGGGACTGTTTTATTTTCGTCGACTAATACTAAGACGAAAAGTTTTCGTCGAGTATCATTATTATCACTGATGAAAACTAAATGAAAACTAAGCTACCGTATGATGACTAAAACTAAGACTAAATATATTGACAATTTCTTCAACAAAAAAACTAGACAAAATGTTAGGGACTAGTGGACAAGAGATCCAGTATAAATAAAAGATAAGTCATTTTACAAGTGGGATAGTTGCAGAGCTTCCCAAATACAGACTGTTATTAGGTATTACCAATTGAAAAGACAAAGACGGCACGAGAGACTAGGTCCCACGGGACCCTGATCCCAATGCAGGGCTCTACACCAGAAACAATGACTTTTGGATTTCTGTTCTGTGAATGTTGTGTCTATATCGTACTCTATAGGCATAGGCATTCGTCAATGTGTTGTGGACCTAAGCATACTGTATGGTCAGTTTTTGTAGGAAAACAGTTTTCATTTGAACGGAATAACCCAAACTTGAAGGCACTTACATTACCTCTAGTATATATTTGTGCTAGAACTAGCACTTCTGTTGGGTCCATTCATTGCTAACGATGATGATGTTTTCCCAAATAGCCCTTAATTGGCCAAATATGTGTTTGCATATATCTTTTACCGTTGCTTTAACCTAGGTGGTTGGGATGATCCAATGAAAACTGTTTGTGAAAACATTTTGACCTGTGTATATTTAAATTATTTAGTATTATTATTATTATTGCATTAGTATCTGGTAGTAGTATGCATTCTACTTTAACATTTACCATCTCCCCCTCACTCATCTTTCAAAAAATCCAGTCCAGTGGAAAGTAGTCGTTACGGGTCTTCAGGCAACCTGAGTCAGACCAGCTCGCAGCTTAGTGAGACCGGCCAGGAGAGTGCCGGGGGTTCAGAGATGGAGGAGTCCTTCCACTCCTACCACAGCAGCACTGGGTTCCGCCCCCCTCCTCCTCCG
>OOFJ01032477.1:4621-15269 GCA_900323375.1 Benthosema glaciale
AACTCAGACGGGATGAGTGGGAGTAACTAGGTCTGCCTCTTCAAATGGTCCCTGTAGGACTAACCTGGTTTATTCTAGGCAGGGCCAGCCACACTCTTCTTTCCTTGGCAGGACTGTTGCCATGCAGAGGAGAGGGGAATGGAAGGGAGCAGAGGGGAATGTAAGAAAGGAGAGGAGAGGGGAATGGAATAAAGGAGAGAAGAGGGATGGGAGGATGGGAGAGGAAGGGTGGGAGGGGAGGAGAGGAGTGGGAAATATGTTCGGCCCGCTGAGTGTGCCATAAACACACTCAGCAGGCTGGGTTATACATACCACTATCTTATGGATGAATTGGGTTTGCTTAACCTTTTATGGATAAATGGTTCCTTTTTGTAGAGGTAGGCTATTATATAGGTGAAGACTTTTTATTAGATTTTATTCAGCCTGTGTAGTTGGAAAGCAGTGGCAGAGAGAAGAGGATACGATGCAACCCGGGTGGCTGGCCAGGAATTGAGCTGGATTTGTTGTATTTATTATGGTCCAGAGACACCCTAAATATTGCATATTCAATATGTTGTCATCAGTGAATCAATGGTGCCAAAACATGAACAATGTAGATGTGGAAGAAATCCACAGAGGATGTTAAAAGCTTAATGTCAACACAGATTTATACAGTAGCATGCTTGGTTGGTCTTTGGGTTGACTTGGTTGCTAGCTGATGTGTGTGTGTGCGTGTGTGATCATCACTGAACACAATTTGTAACAAGTGTGGACTCTAGCCCTTTTCAAATCACAATTCGTTAGTGCCATCGATTATTTAGTGCAGTCTATATTAGTGGATATCTAATTTACAAACCAAACTCTGCAAGATATATCTGATGTAGCCTGCTAGTGAGCCTGTGGCCTACTGGTACGATGAACTAAAGTGCAGTGGTTATTTAAGTGCTACGTGAGTCCCAAAGGACAGCAGCCGCCTTGCTATTAAACACTTAACCAACAGTGTTCCATCGATTGGTGGTCAACTTGCCTCAATTTAGGCCAATATGTGTGAATGTTCTCTCTCTCCCTGTGCTTTTTATTTGGTCATTAACTGGCACTCTTCTCCAGCTTACAGTGAGTGGAGTTGCGTAATATGCATGCACTCACAGACATTGCAAACAGTCTATAAACCAGAAATACACTCTGTATTGTACTGTACTGTACTGTACTGGGCGGTGGCACACTGTCTCCTATACGCACAGCTAGGTGTGTATGTATGTCTGTTTGTATGTATGTATGTCTGAGTACGGCAATGCACAGTATGTCCGTATATGAGCCAGAGTCCTGCAAAGGGCCTGGTGAAAACGGGGTGAAAAATATACTTTTATAAGTTAATGGGGACGGGCGGTACTGAACTAAACGCAGGCGTGTAACACAAATCAGAACGCACTGCAGGATGTTATGAACAGCACCAATAGGCTGGGTGCTTCTCAACAGTGGAGACAAGCTAAGTCTGTCACATGCCCAAGGAATTGCCAATGATCACATCTTTTCATTTTTGTTTTAATATAATAGCGGGTAAGATGAGAGATAATTGTTGTGTGATTGTGATTTGAACGGAAAGGATGTATCTATGGCACTCAGGTCCAAGAAAAAAGAAGAAGATATGACAAGCTTCACATGACATCACAATATAATAATATAAATGGTAGACGAAATTCAATTCCCAGTGGATTCCTCGCGACTCGCGTCAGTGCAACCTCACTTGCAATTTCCCAGAATTGCACCTTTCTAGTTACTGTATTATTATAACAAATCGTACTTCTGTACCATCCTCCTTTGTTGTTGTTGTTTACCCAGACACGTCTGTTTTAGCAATCTGAGTGTGACTAATCAATTGAGCCTATTCATTTACATATACACAAGCCATTAGTTGCACTGGACTTATACTGTATACTTCTACAGTATGCCAATCTCAATTTGTCTCCTGGGTCCATTCTCCCCCACTTCACTTTTGACATGTAGTCTGCTTGAAGAGTTGCTTGCTGGCTGTCAGCTTTACTGCTCCATGCTCCTGTTATCCAAGCATTAGCTTTCACTGCCTAAATAGCAGCCGGGTGTTGTCAGTCAGTGAAGAGGGAGCAATGTTTCGATGTTGTCGCTAAGTGACTTTTTTCTAAGAAGTTGTTTGTAAATATTGGTAGTTGTGTTTCTTTGGGCTGGGGAAGCTAAAGCTTCCTAATGTTTAATTCAGTGGTTTTCAAACATCTTCATAGCAAGGACTCTCAACTGAATATATAGCCTGTTTGTCCACTGACCCCCCCTCCTCTCCCCCATCTAAAAATATTTCGTGCCAGATATGTGTTGTTAAAAATGTTGTAGAGAAAAAAATATATATATATATTTGATGCCACGCATTGTGATCTTGTAGATCTGCTATTTTCAAATTGCCGGCTATTATACAAACATCCAATGCATACAGGTGCTCATGTGGCTTATAGTCACTTCTTTTGAGCTTGTTTTCATAGACATGGTTTGCTTGTTTTTCTCACAAAATCTGCCAACACTGGTCACTGAGGAGAGAGGGAGGTGGGGTGGGGTTGCTCTTTTCTCCCGAGGCGTGACTGACAGGACACCTACCTTCGATTTGTACGACTGGTCGGGTTGACCGATTACAGTTGGCATTGATTGGCATTGGTTTCCTGTACATATCCCATCCACAGCACTGACCTTATCGCATATATTGATCCGTGTTTTCTTTCCTTAGTCGTGACAGATAATCGTTTAGAAATGCACAGTGTGTCCATATTGGCTGCGATAGATCTCCACCTGGTTTTCAAATGGCTTTGAGCAGTGGTTCCCAAACTGGGAGTCGGGATTCCCAGGCGGGTCCCCAAATTATTTTCGGGGGGGTCCCCAGCTGATTGGCTTCATATGCAACATTGTTTTATCACTCAACAGTAAACAAAACAAACATAAGTATAAGTGTACAGGGTATCTACACATTTCTAAAGTGACATTTTTTAATACCAAATATTGGCCAAATTGTCAAACATCACGTTGTGAAATTATCCGATCTACAAGCTCACAGCGCCTTGCACATGTAGTTATTTATTTTCACAATATCTTTGGAACAAAGTCACACTAAATCGAATGCCTACAATTCCAAGTGCTTGTCAGGGTGGCCTAAAGCGGCCTAAAGCATTTGGGAAATGTTGGCTTTGAGTGTGTTCCATTTACGCTGCAGATTGTGTGTGTGTTTTTTGGGGGTATTTGGATCACACTGCTGGTTTTATATGTGTGTTGACTTTGGATGTGGGGCACCACTCGCTCTCCACTGTGTGACTACAACCAATACATGCTGTGCTCGCCCGAGCCTGAAATTAAAACACAGTTTTTATGTCAAGTAAAGAGGAAATGGCGCAGGCAGGGGAAGTCTAGCACTTTCTGCAACCTATCATCTAAGATGGATGCACAACTCCTCGGCCTAATAAATGTCAGAAGTGTGTAAATAAAGACAGCAAAGTGACAGAGCAATACTTCTTTTGATTTATCATGCGTAAATATATGGCTCTGCATCTACCTCGAGGTAGCCTATATAGGCTAACAGCTCTCGCACCTCAATCCATCAATTGCCTCACCGGTCACATTTAGCAACCCAGCTGATTCCACTGTCGTTTACTACTGTCCTTCAACTGTCAGTGTGCTAAAAGGTTTGTGCGTGCGTGCGTGTGTGCGTGCGAGCGTGCATGTGTACGTTTGTGTATTTTTTCTTTATGCAATATGTACTGCAACCCAGGGGGAAATGACATGTTTAATGGCGGGCATTGCCATAGTAACCAGCAGGGACTCCATCCATGCACATCAAACATTAAACATTTCCCTGTCAACTGGTAATTTCACCACCAGCACCACGTTTCGTTTCTTACATAATCCCAGGTAGCTCTACTCTCTATCTCAGTGGTTTCCAAGCCTTTTGGTGCTGCGGTGCTGAAAAGTTATTTTAAGTAACTTTTGCATCCATTTCCATGTATTGTGAAACAAAACAAATCCTAATATAACCTCTGCCCACCCACCCGCGTCAGCCCTGAGGGAAGAATAAAAACGAAAGAAAAAAAATGAATACAAAATAATTGTTGCAGTTTGATAATTAATACCGGTTTATGAATGAAAGCAGAAGTGTTTTTTTTTTTGTATTATTCAAAGAAGCTCTAGTTGTGAATTCATTTGTTCAGGGTGGATGAATGGTGACAGAATGACAGGGCTAGTACTTTTCCAGTGAAGCAAAATGTAGCATCTGGCTATGAGGGAGGCAAACACAACTAGATCTAGATGTAGATCTCTTGAGGGATGTGCTATTTTATTCCCCTCTTGCTGCATGGCTGCCTCTTAAAGATGGAGTGCCATGATTTTTGTACTTTTTCTGTTTTGCATGTGTCTATGGAGTTAACATTACCCTAATACACCCCCAGGTGTGATTATAATATTCAAATATGTCTTCCTGTGTATTTTTGGTTTCTTCCTGAAAGCTGCAAGCCTTTGAGTCAAAAGGCCCAATCGAAATAACACCATTTTAGTGACATCATAACCCGTAACCCCTCCCACAGCTGTGGGGAAGGCTTAAGTTCAGGTGGGCGGTGCTAAGGTAAAAAACATGCATACCTAATGAACTGGTGGGTGTGGCCACATAAAAACATAATTTGAACACTTTCTATACACTTTTTTGAAATAAATCTTCCTCCTAGTATAATCATAGTACTATCATGTTTTAGGAGGAAAAACAAAATCACGGCACTCCATCTTTAAAATAACTGGTGAACTATGTACAGCGTTACCAGAGTTTGGGCGAGGAACAAGCAACCGGGTCTACGACTATGGGCCACACATGCAGTTTGGCTATTGAAAATAGCAGATCTGCAAGCTCACATTATAGGAAGCATGCCCAAATAAGCCCTGCAAAAAACCCTGCAACCCGCAACTATCAAAATTTACAAGCTACTACAAAAGAAATGCCCAAAAGTAGACATGGCAATACTGACTATGCTGTATGCTGTGGTGTATTGGTCGGGTACCTTGTCTGTCCAAAATGGTACTATACCTTTCAGAAAAGAAAAAAAACCTGTGGAGACTCAAGCAGTTCAAGACTCGAACCTATTGACCGATGATCCGGTCATCAAATTATTGGTTCAGGAATGCAACAAAAACTACAAAATCACCATGAATTCAAGGCTTCATGGGGTGTGTAATTAACAGAAAATAAGTATATATATTTTTTGGGTGAACTACTCCTTTTCACCTGTTCAATATTTACCGTATAAACCCCCCACAGGGCCCACCCGACACACACACACACACTTAATCACGTTCACTTAATCCATTTAGACCACGTCTACAAATGCTTTCTTTATGAAAAACCCTGTTTCTATGTCAGTGGTGCTCAAATATTTTAATGTCAAGGACCCCAAAAATAAGTAATTGGCCACTGACCCCATCTGAAAAAAATGTGTTCCAGGGACCCCCAGAAGCTAGAAAGATTTGAGTTAAAAACGCTCACTCTGAAAGAATATATATTCAAAGATTTGTGCCACATTTTCACGATTAAAAAAAAAAAAAAAAGCAGATCTACAAGCTCATAGCGCGGCACTTGTATTTTCAATAGCTAAAGTATAACATAAGGCTTAAAACACCAAATGGGGTTCCCGTTTTGAATGGGTTAATACAAAAAACGAAAAGAAATATATGAAACAATTGAAATATTCATACGACCGGTTTCTGCCCGGTGACAGCAGCGCTATGCTAATTTGCCAGCTCTCCCCACAGGCGCTCTCCGCCCGTGCAGACCTGTCATTTAACGGGTCACATGCTTGAGGAGGAAGTGGGGGAAAACACAGGCTTCACGCTGAGAATAGGAATTCAATTAAAAGCCTGGTCTGACATCACATTATTATCTTTGTAATTATCAGCCCCCACCGATTTCACGCTGAACAACCGGGCACCGTAATTAACACACTCTGGGCGGGAACCCCTTTTGGTGCTTGCAGATCTGCTATTGAAAAATAGCGGATCTACAAGCTCGTAGCGTGGCCACACTGTGAGCTTGTACAGTAGATGTGCTATTTTTGAATAATATTGTGAAAATGTGGTGCAAATCTTTGAATATATATTCTTTCCCAGTGAACACTTTTAACAGCCAAATACAAATCATTCTGGGGGTCCTTGACATGAAATATTTTGAGAACCACTGACATAGAAACATTTTTCCTGGCAGCATTTAGAATACCTTTTTAGAATCTGGTCTCAGCCCTAAATGGGTTAAAGTTATACACGTGAGTTGAAGTTGAAGAATTGCGGCCGTGGAGACGTGTGCAGGCAGCAGTGAATGGATTAATGGAAGAGCGTAAATATTTCAGGACTTCATCATGCCAAAGCTGTGTCTGGAGGCGCTCCGCTGTGTCAAAGTTTGACGCTCTGTAGATTTGACTTTCAATTGTGTCTTTTTTTAAACCCACTTCCAAAGCTAGCATCCCAAATTTTGGGGGGCATTTGGGGCGGATGTTTTAACTTTTCTAACAATGTTTGCTATTCATTTTACAATTAAATTGCAAGTGGTTAATAATATTGTTCAGTGCTTCTCAAACGTTTTCAAGTCAAGGACCACCAAATTTATATTTGGCCACGGACACCCCATCTGACAAAGATGAAAATGTAAAATAAATAGCAGATGTGTAAGCTTTCAGCGCGGCATGAAGTGTGAGCTTGCTATTTCTGAATAGCCAACGAATAAATGGATAAAGTGGTTGAAATGATCGGGACCCCCTGGACCCTACTTTGAGAACCACTGATACAGTATTTATATGGATCATAGACCATGAGCATTGTTTTAATGTGTTCTGTGTATCATCAGTGACAAGTGACAGGCTACGGTGCATATACGTTGTACGACACAAGTCGGTGAAGTCGCCTAATGGGAATGGGAATGAGAGTCTGTGACACCGTCAAATGTTGGCTGTCCTTGCCGGCCATCTTGTGTCTAATTAATGGAATGGCGTGGTGCATGACAGAATGCTGATTTGCGCCATTAACTTCACTCTGTAATGACATGGCCAGTTTTTCCCACACATGCACACAGAAGATGCTTCACGCCCACAGGATTATCGTCTCGTACTGAGATTGTGTTACAGCGGGGGGTTCTTTTTAACCTTTTTGAAGAAGCACTAATGCACTATGAACCTTATTTCCTCTTCTACCCTGGATTTTATCCAGATTTCCTGCGCAAGTGCTGATATTCTTACTGTTGGGCTAATAGAGCCAGCCTTCTTGCTCAGGGGATACATTGAATCTTGGCGATAGCTGAGTGGTTAGTAAGTCAGCCTCGGCAGCCAGAGGGGCTGGGTGTTGCATGCAGGTTCAATTCGAGGGCAGGTCAGCAATGTGTCGATGTGTGTCCCTGAGCAAGACTCTTAACCTCTAGTTCCTCCTTGAATGTCAAATAATGGCTGCTCACTGCTCCTAGTCATCAGATCGGTAAATGCAGATGATGAATTTCACTTATGTGCATATACTGTGTATAAAGGTGGGGAGTAAATTATTAGTGTGGTTGCTACAGTAACAGTATAAGGCAACACACTGTTGTCCTCGATTTGAGGTTCACAGTTCACAGCGCATTCCTCACAACTCGCATCAGTGCAACCACACTTGCAATTTCTGAGAATTTCACCTTTGTAGTTATTATTATTATTAATAAAAAGTTACAAGACAGAGTATTTTCCAGCTCGGAGTCCGACTGCTGCCATAATGGAGGAAAGTGCTTTGAGGTTTTTCAGAGTTTCAGAGTTGAAACAGTGTTGTGGCGGGTGACCCCCCGCTGTTCCTTCCCCACATGCACTTCCTTCCCGTTGCGGTGAGGAAGCTAATAGCTGACATTTTTCCCTCTGACAGAATGGCGATAAGCAGCCCGTTCATGGCAGGAAGGACTTTATCAGGCACCCTGGCTATCTCCCTATCAGCAGGCCTTCTGCCTCTCTCAATGCGGGTTGCCTGGCAACCCGTGCCGCCCCAATCCCTATCGGCCCCCTATAATTCAATGGCTGGGTCTAGACAGCCGAAAGATGCTAAGGCTCGTGGGGCGCGTGTGCGTGCATGCGTGTGGCGGCACGTGCCCGTACGTTCAGGAGATGCGGTGTAGTGTAGAGAGATGGCGTCGGAATATAAATGGCCCCGTTTGTCACCTTGGCTCAGCTGGGGGAATGTGTCCTCATATCCAGAACCCGCCAAATAATGCCCTGATTTATATTCCATGGTATATGAGTCTCGGCCAAGAGCTGATTTTGAAACCAACAACGCGTCGACTTCAGTTCTTGTCTGCGAGCAACAAACCGTTGTGCGATGGAGTATGAATTTGAATCCCTGTGTTTGGGCGTGTCATTGTTTTCACACATTTATCGTTGAGTGCTTGTAGACGGCTATTTAAAAAAAATTACCTTTATTCTTTGATGCTGTTTTATTTCATTATACTTCTGCATATTATCATTCTAAATTATATTCTTTATTCTGTCCTATCCTCTGTGCTGTCTCTCTCTTGTAGATGGCCTGTTTGGAAGGTGCCAGGAGCCCGGCACAGAACAGAACACATATGACATTTCTCCCTCGGCTCTGCAACGCATCAGGACACTCCTACAGAAGCTGGCCCACAGAGGTAAACGTCTGTCTGTTCTTCTGACTGCTCACACATTTCACACAACTGTCTCCGGTGAATTTTCATAATGATTTAACATATTTTATCAGCTGTCTAACAGGACTGTATTTAAAAGGCAGTACAATTTAAAACGAGGCCAAATGGCCGGGCCGGGCTGTCCATTTGGCCGCAGCCTGCTTCAATACACCACCATGGAGCTTGGAGCAGGCCGCCGGACTGTCATGCGGAGTGCCATTGTCATGCCATGATCGTATAACTCCAACAGGCAATCTAATTGTCTTGTATGCTGCCAGGACATTTAGTGCTAATTTTGTGGATGAGTAAGTGTGCTGCGTGCGCGGTAATCATGTTAGACGACCTCTCCTGCTCAATCAATGCGAGCCCAGCAGCTAATGTGCTTGTTAGAACAGGGTATATGTAGTCGAGGGGGGGCATGGCATTCGTGGATGCTATAGGATTGTCTAAATAGCAAATAACAGGTATAATTGCTAGAGAAGATAAAACATAAATACAACATGATCTACTTGATAATACAACGAATCCCGGTACGCCCACACTCTGCCAGACTGCACAGTATACAGGAGTGGATTTATTGAAGGAGGAGAGGCAACATTTGGGTTACTGGTGACCCACCTTCAGGCATGATGTCAAGGACCCAGCTGCATTTATACGAACAGTATTTGGCTGCGGACGCAGCATTTGAAAAGACCTCCATAAGAACTTATGGGGACCCCCTGGAACCCCTTCAAGGACCCTTGGATCCCCTGACCCAACTTCATCATAACCTTTATTTAAACTCGGGATTACAATTGAGGGCCACGCCCTCATTTTCAATGTAGCCGAATACAAATCACAAATCAACAATGTACAAATCAAAAATTACAACAGCAATCTTAAATATCAGAAGACAAAGATATCAAAAATAAAACTATACGAGATAGACAGAGAATTAATTAAAACAATTACAATGTTTAACAAAAGTGCTAGAAATCATTTCCCTGCAAATGACCCAAGGCAGTGATGTGAGTTTTAAGGACTTCTGAAGCTCATTCCAATACAACTTTGAGAGGGACCTGTACTCATAGTCACAGTACATACTGTAATCATGGTCTGTTTTTTCCCTAGTGTCCCAAACTGGACATAAAACTGAAATTATGTTTTGCACTTTTGCTACATTTCATATACTGTAGCTTTTCGATTGCCTCGTCTCAACTTTGGCGTCCTCCTGTTCCTATCAGCGTGAAAGAAGTCTGGTTCTCTCTGGTGGCTTGGCACTGATCGAGGCATACGCGCACGCACGCACGCACGCACGCACGCACGCACACTTGCTCATACAGAGCCGATTTGTGATGTTACAGCTATCACTGCTGGTTATTATGGGCAGCGGATGAAAGCGTCGGTTTGCCGCCTCCAGGTAGTCTAGACATCTGAAGCTATTAGTGTTTCTGACAAACTAATGATGGCTCTCTGCTCGTTTCACCAGGCAGAGACAGCTCAGAGTTGCAGCTGTGTTCTTGGGTACAAGAAGTCCTTGAAATGGCACATTCATTAAAAAAAAACGTGTTATTACACTCGTGGCCTTGAGAGTATAGCTTGGATCAGTGTGTTTCTTCTGGGTACACGGTGATGAATACTTCCAAGGCTCACTGTCTGGAAAAATATATGTCTTGAGTTTTCAAATGGATTCTTCAAGCTAATGCAGTGGGTGATACTGGCCACCAGGGGGCAGCAGATATCTTTAAGACAAACTGGCCACAAAATAATGCCATGCAGGCCTGCCTTCCTAATTGGCTTTGCTGGCCACTCAGAGTTTAATATCTTCTAAACAGGCGTAAACTGGTATGGAAAATCATTAAGAACACGCGGTCAGGCCATAGTCGGAAATAGCAAAATAAATAAATAAAAAAATTGCGCTGATGAATATTAAGTGCTGAGGGAGACCACACATTTATTCTAATTATTGCTCAGAAATAAACGAATGAGACGGAGGGGGGC
>OOFJ01032540.1:13253-24877 GCA_900323375.1 Benthosema glaciale
GGGGGGGGGGGTCACTTTGAGCCATTGGATTGATTGGAATGGTGACAGGACTCATGGGAGTCACGGGGCTTTTTATAGCGTTCACTTTCTCCTCCCACTGCATTCTCCCCTGTATGTATGTATCAGGTCTTGAGTCTGCGTGATGGTGGTGGTGTGACATGTTACATGTGATGTGTGTGTGTGTGTGTGTGTGCCCATGGGTGCATCCGCTGCAGTTTGAAACTTAAGTCGGCGGGGTTGTTAGTTGAGGTTCGTTCGCACGTTTGGGGCTGAGTGAGGAACAAAGTCAAAAGTCAAAGTCATACACGTTACCGCAGTGAAATTTGTTCTCCGCATTTGACCCATCTCTTGGAGCGGTGAGCCTCAGTCGTGCCGCGCTCGGGAATCATTAGTTGATTTGACCCCCAATCCAACCCATTAATGCTGAGTGCCAAGCAGGGAGGCATTGGGTCCCATTTTTACAGTCTTTGGTATGACCCGGCCGGGGATCGAACCCCGACCTCCCAGTTTCAGGGCGGACACTCTAACCACAAGGCCACTGTCTGGAACCATTCATGCACAGCTGCGGGTTAGTGACTTTAGTGCACTGTCTCACACTGAGCAGGACATGGATCGGTTGCGTGTTGCGGCTGATCACTGGAGCGCAGGGTTACTACTCAAGCATGCAGTGCAACCAGAGCTTCTTATCTTTTAGAGACGATGTAAGGCCTAATGACTTTCACTACATGGCCGCCGGCCACTGGCCATAATACAATAATATGTGATTATTAACGGTAGTCAGTGGATTGATCATGATGTGTTTTAAGGACGAGATTTTGTCCTTCATTATTGTCTCGGAATGTGACTCCTCAGGTTAAGAGTTGATGATTACAGCTGACCTTGTCAGACCTCGTCAGGCTAAACTCTCCCGTCCGACAGAATTTTTGTCAAATGTAAAGAAGAGGAGGGGGAAAAAAATGTAACCCTAACCCTCTGTTGTTCTCCGACGGGGGAACTTACAGCCCTTGAGGAGATACCGGGGCTAATGTCGAAGGGAGCAACATGAGGACATATACGCCCTCACTGATGATCCTAAAGGGATCGGAGGGATGCAGACAAGAAAACAGTGGCTTGGTTGACTCTTTCCCCATCAGACAGACAGACAGACAGACAGACAGACAAACAGACAGACGTTTCTACCTCTGGTGTGTATCCAATGTGCAGTCCCTTTAACCCAGGCTGACAGGTGCTCTGCTTAGCCTCCCCTTCCTGTGTACCATACTGTGTAGCACCACCACCAGCAATTATGTCTGCTCTCATCATCCCATTGGTATGTCGTCTTCAGGCCAGTTAGTGCTGCATGTTCTCGGCAGCATCCTGCACTTGACATCCGCAGTCAGACCCGAGGATTGAGAGGCCCCGTGGGAAATACTGATGTTGTTGTTTTACTGTAGGTTAATGTGCATGGCTGGTGACTGATAACACCTTTACATTACACGTGTTTTCCTGAAGTTGAATAGAAGTCACGCATTTGCCACAAGCCTGCGTATCAATCGCAGTTCACTTCACACACAGTACTGCGTTTGTTGTTGGCACACAACCATAAAAGGTTATGGAGGTTTGCTTTGACCTTTGAGCTTCATCGGTTTGTTGTGGTGTGGTGTGGCTTCAACCCTCCATCTGGTGCTGCTTATATGGTTCTATTGCCTCACGTTATGCAACCTGCCCTCTGATAAAGACGGTTATCTGTCATCACCTGCATACTTTCAATATCTATAAAATTGTCGTATATATCACGAAAAGCTGTTGTGATAGAGAAGATAGAGAGTAGAGACTGATAAGAGTTGAGCTGAGATGATGTGGCGCCTCAGTTGGATGTGTGTGAGAGAGCTCTGGAAGATTTCCCATGCTTCATCCACCTGTCATGAAACACAGTGGTCCTTCGCGACTGCCCAGTAAATACCCAGAGGTGTCATGCTGGCCAGATTGGATTTGCTTCATCATTTGGGGAGGATGTGATTCACCAGACAGACTTTGGACCGTGTGCACTCAGCCTTCCAACAGCTGCACTGCCCAGGAAATGAGGCCATTTGAGTGGATTTAAGTGCTATAGATGAATTGTGGCTTCTGGACACAGACCCATGGCACAGAGGACTACTCTATTTTAGCTTTAGCCACTTCCTTTTGACCCCGTTTCTTAGCTGGCACATTGTAATCCATCAGCAGTAGCCCAGAGTTCAGACCGGCCCAATGCCCTGCAGTGGCTGAGAAGGAAAATACCTGATTTATTTTATATTACCCCACCGACCCCTCTCTGTCAACCCCATTGCCTTTATGTACCTGACCTCAATGCATCATTTTCGCTCAGATCTAATTGTTCGCTTTCATGTTTTTTTTTGGGGGGGGTGTGCCGTAAAGGGCAGAAATTACAGCAGACAGTGCCAATCATACATGGTTATTATCTCATTACACACTATTCTGTCTGGTGTAATACCGAGGCATTCAGATGCTTATGCTTACTCAGCTTAAGCAGTGTGTGAGCTGAAATAACCCCCAAAGCCGATGACATACAGCACTTTCCTCGCCCCTATACTTAACTTAAGGCTAGGAAGGAATTATAACATATCTGATCCCAGATCAGATGTGTCTGTCTATTTGACTGACATGCGAAGTGTAACTAACTGTCCCTGAGTCAGCTTCTGTTCTGTGACCTAGCTAGTGACAGAAATGAACCCCCCACAGAGAGAGAGGTTCAAAGTCTCTCTAGTAGTGGCGGTCGTCTGATTGAGCAAATTATTGACAAGAACTGGATAGGATACCTTTTGAGTCAAAAGTAGGGAGCTGTGCGTGTGCGGCACATACTTCAACACTGTTTGGCCTTTGAGGAATTTGTTCCCCATCTCATCTCATCTCAACAACAATAAATAGAGGAGTGTCTGTGATAACCTGATTTGATTGGCCTGGCTGTAGACCAAAATTACTGTTTGAAATAGCTGTAAGGAATGTCTTGTTTCCCACGCGAGGGTGAGTTGTCTGGCGCATGGTTGTCATAATTTACAAAAGGAAGAAACATCTGCGCACACACGGCACAATAAGCGGTGTTGGGTGCCGCGTGCACAATAATCTAGGATGCCTGACTGATGATCGCCTGACTGCCTGTCTTTTATCCTGCACCTGAACCCAGTTAGGCTGCAATCCAGTTCACCTTTTCTGGTTATTACAATTCATTGAACAATTCTCCTCGAGCATGTGCCATGACATTCTGTCAATTCAACCATGTTGGCAGTCTCATTGTTTGAAATCTTTCAACTTCACATGAAAGAGAAAGAGAAATAGACAAAACCTGTCGTATTAGTATTTGGGGTGTGGCACTGCACTGCTGTGTGCTGTGGCCACTACTGCACACTTTCATGGCAGCAAGTAATGGCACCACTTCTTTAAGCAGCAGTGGTGTGTATACAAACTGTGGACAGATTGTGAAAGAAGCTAAGGGACTGATGATGATGGTGAACCGCCATTAAAAGTCTCCCCTCCATGGTTACGGCCCTGCCTGGGCTGTAAATGGCCAACACAAGGGCTATATTTGTGTTCCGCTGGCTGTCTGGAGAGAGAAATACCAGCCTCACCCCGCTCACAGTGGCTGCACTGTCTCTGATAAGCATGACACAATGCTCTCCCAACACTGTATCATGCACAGCTGATGCCTTTTCTTTAATCGTACTCGACTTGCGTGCTCGTCTTCTTAAGCTCAGTCCGTCGCTCCTGAAAAGCGTGCATATTTTCTATAACTCCATGATGAATGCAGAGTGACAGGGCAATTTCAATGCGGGGCGTTTTATTTTCTGCGAGGCGGACGGAGAACATTCCATGTGGTATTGAATGCAGCAGAGCAGGTGATCTTCATTGCACAGGTATGCTCGCGAGCGTTGCACACCCTTTAATTTTAAGCTTTGGTATTGGGTAGGTGATCTGATCGCTCTGTTATTCCTAGAGTCTCTAGGGAGTGGGCAGCAATGGGACATGGCTCAACGTCTTATCCTGTCTTTGTCCTTTCAATGTTGTTGTCTTAAATAAGGGCTGGACTGGACTGACTGGGTTGGACTTATTAGCGTTACATAGATTAACACTTCTTGATGGTCTGGCTCCCACGCAGTAGTGTTGTTGTTGGTTTATTAATGTGTTCTAGGCAGTCTGCAGAACTGTGGTTCTGTGCCAAAACACAAGAAAACTACAATGTTTTGACTATGACCATATTTCTTATGATACTCTTATTTGTTTTGTCTTGCGCCAGTGACAAAACTATTTGCATAACATTTTCTTTTGATCTGTGGTTCTGCCTCTATTCCAGCACAGCCAGAGAGCCAGTGGGAACTCATACTAGTAGACTTGAGTAATATCAGGCGGTGGATGTGCCAAAAGGATTTGCTCTGGCTTTCGCTAAGACGTTATTTGTCTAATATTTGAATATTAATGAGCCTTTGAAGCCTTTACGACTGCAACACACCCTCACTCTTTTCAGCTCACGACAAATAGCATTTTCACAAAACAAAGCATCATACATTCAACAAAACATGTGACGAACGCACTTAAAAGGTTGAAGATAAATAAAGTAACACCATTAGATAACATAAAACCGAAGAAAACAGGCCCTAACAACACAGTAACATAAATCCCATCCCACCGTACAGCACCATGTAATGTATAAGATCCCATAGCAATTAAACTGTTTATGCATGAAGGTATCCACTTTGATTGATGGATCCGGTGCGATGCAGAAGGTGCCTGTGTTAACATAGACCACAGAAGCTTGGGTTTCTGCCTCAGGGCTTGAACCTCTTAAGAATGCTGCCTGGTGTCTTTCGACTTCCACTGGTGGTTGAACAAGGAAGGATGTAACAAGCTCCGTGGGTGATTGGTTGCCGGCAACCCCCTCGACCTCTCCAGGAGTGTGTGGAGATGTGAAAAGCTCTTGTAAAGCAAGCAAAAGGTTGAGCCTTGTGACTCAAAAGGGAGATGCTGGGAGGAAGTGCTGAGAAGTTCCTGCTAATCTGTCAAAGCTGAATACTGTCCTGTCAAGACCACTGTGTATCTAGAAGACCACGGGGTCAAAGGTGGGGGTTCACAGCCTTGGTAGATCTGTTTGCTTTCATGACTGGGCTCAGTAGGGCGATCTTTTCACCTGATTGTCAAGGAACAAGGGTTCACGTTCACGACCGTGAAATTATAATTGTTAAATGATTAAACCACCTTAAACCACGTCATGCTGTCACTAAACGCTGTGGATTATGAGATGAATTGAACATGTCGACACCGGTTTCATTACAAAGGTCAACAGCTCTTCTTTTCCTTGTTCCTAAGGTGCACGCACGGAAATTAAACAAATGGGACGAAGATTAAACATTGTGCAAAGCAAAATACCGGTCAAATATAGTCCTTTTAGGTTTTCTGACATGTATGATCATCGGGGCAGGCAGCCATCAAACTACTGTATATTCCACAGCAAAATGTTTTTGAAATATTTTCATAGGAAGGTGAATTGAAAGATGGATGTATAATCTTGTGGCCTATGCAGGCTTCTTAAATGTTCAATCATCCCGATTTGTCATTGGCTTGGGAGTCGTCACAGTGTTATTGTTAGTCCGCCCAGTAAGTGCAAAACCTTGATCGTTGTCTCGCCTTCATGTGAGCGCTCAGCTGATGCAGACTACTGCACAGCCCTGAAGCTCGACGGCTGGCTGAAGAATAGCCTTCCTTTATCCTCTGTTCCCCTAAACAAGCCCTCAGCTATTACCACTAAACATAAATTAGCATTAGGTAACCAGCGCTGTGGTAATTTGGTCCGCTACACACCCTCCCTTTGGACCAGGCTCTACCAGCAGCACTATAATTGTAGCTGTTGTGACTGTGTTCCAAGCCACACAAGAGGAGGTGGCTTTACGCTCCCACTACTTTTATTATGCCCATAAATTTTGCAAGATGTGGAATTGGTGTATGTTTTATTTCAATTTTTCACTTGAAGTTCGTGTGGCGTGATGGATCACCCTGGTGTGAAATGACGCACGTTGTTGGTGGGCGGGCGGGGTTGATCACACTTTAGTCCACCATGCTGTGCTGCGTTGTCAATTCTGACTACTGTCATCCTAAATGAAAGCAATAGCTAGCTATCATGTATGTACAGTATACCTCGATGAGTAACGTGATTTCAGTTGCAGCTTTCTCTGCTTTCTCCCCCAGTTGTTTTTTTCCGTCCCCCAGAGCACCTGTAGGAAATATGAAATATTTTTGATTGGCAGGCAGCCGTCTCAGATCATCGGAACAGAATGTGCACTAGATGCTGAGCAGGTGCTCCCAGGCCATAACTTTATGTGCATGCTGGGAAAAAGGCTACAGGATACCCAAGTACTCTTATGGTAGAAAAGGGCATGTGTGACTATTGTATTACTGTATGATAGGAGGAATGTGTAGCATGAAGCTGTGAAGTATAGGCCATAAATCTCCCTCTGTCGCAGCGGTTAGTTGGTGTAGCACCTTATCACAGTCACTAATGCCTTTTTAAATAGATTACAGTGGGGGGCCCGGCCCCCGGAGCACTAGATTGATTGTCTTACCTGTGAGATGGTATACTTGGGTTAGCAGGCAAGCCTGTGGGGGCTGTGTTACTGTATTTGAGTAAAGTGAGCTGACATTTCACTGGGAAAGTGATTTAATGACACCCACCCAGCAGGTCAATAGCCAGACCCAAGAATAGGAACTTGTTGTATATAGTCTGACTCTTGAAGCTGTGGCAGACAGAGGAGAACTTGTTTGGTTTCTTTTTTTTAGAGAATCTTTTGTTGAACTGATATGTATCTATTTGTAATTTATAATATCAGCAAGAGCTCTAATTCTGTATCGCCAATTATTTTTTATGGCTTTATTATGATTGTGTGATGCAATAGTTACAGTAGTTAGTTGTTACAAGTATACACTCCATTACACAGATTGAACTAATGTGAGAGTTCACAATGTCTTGTATTCAGCTTTGTGGGGATATCTGGAAAAAACACTGTGTGCGTGTATGTCTATGCGTGCGTGCAATGCATGTGTGGGCGCGTGCCTGCTTCGTGCGTGCAATCCGTGCACGCATACATACGCGTGTGCGTGTGTGTATTCCCTCAGCCTTTGTGTTGTTGTGCGAGGCAGAAGGGGTGATGCACTCTGGATTGTGCTCTGAGTTTCCAGCCCTTTCAGTGCACAGAACACAGAGCCCTCAAAATGCCCTCCATTCTTTTATTGTGGTTTAAACCTCACAAACACACCTGTCCCCTTCTGTCCCCTTCTCTCTCACAGGCATCAAGAGACCAACCGGAGGCTGAAAAATGTGAGTGAAATGTTCTACTTTGTTTGTTTGGATGGTTTGATTTATTGGTTGGTGATTTAAGTTGAGTGTTATGAAAGTGAATGGTAGAATTACTCAACTACAGAATAGCACGTTATTTAATAATGGTGCTATAAACACAACACAAACATTGAAGACAAAAGTGAGAACACAAATTGTGATTGGCCGGAATGAGATAATGTATGATGATAAGAGAGTCCCTCACTTCACACGGGTGTGATTTGATTAAACTACTACTCTCACATAGCCTGATGATATCAGAGGTCTAGACTACTTATCTGGTGACATCTAAATTAAAGAATGGCCTGAAACTGGGTGGGAACAATTTGGCAGAACATAATAAAGAACAGTTTTTTTTTTAATACTTTCTCTAATGAAACATTTTTACATCAATGCTTCATCAAGGAGAGTTCTTTCCGAGAGTGCCTCAAGAAGCTCCAGCTGGAAACTACTGCCATTTAAATCATGTTGGGGCTGAACTAAGTTCATAAAATAAGATCAGAATCATGAAATAAAACCAGAAACATAAAAAAAAACGGGCCAGCAACGTATAACGTCCACAAACTTAGGGGCGGGGCGCCGCCCCAGTTGTGTTTATTATTTTCTCAGTAGCAGTCTACCTGTCCAATCCCTGTACAGTGTACACTAACACAAACAACAGTAACAGACCGTTCTGGATGGGCCAGCAAACAAAGAGCATAATTATACTGTACACTGCAAAATCACAAAGTTGCAAAAGATTTGACTGTGTGCAGTACCGTGCATTAAATGACCTGCCAGAACAAGACTATAACAATCTAACGATGATAACCATCACAGCTTTCACACTGTGAGCGAAATGACAAGAAGAGTGGCTTCGATCGCATCGCAATCCAGTCCTTTTAAGCAAACCAAACATACAATAGAGTACGTGTTGGCTGATGATGAGCTAGGCTTTATCCTTCCGTGTAAGTAAGTGCACAGGGCGTAGACAGTAAATACAAATGGATAGAGATTACACCACTTTACTGTGTGTGTACAGTTATCATGCCATAGGTTGTATGACTACTTTAAGTAATAAGCATTTTATTTTTTTGTTCTAGGTGCTGATTACCTTATACTGGCTGGGTAGAAGGGCTCATTGTGACCCATTCTATGATGGACCTTACCTGAACCTCAAGGCCTTTGAGGGATTATTGGGAACAGCACTAGCCAAGGTAACTTGTACGTCTCTAAATGTACATGTGCGTCTCTAAATGATGAAATGAACATGGTGGGCCCTATTGTAAACAAGTATAGAAATGCTTTATAGTGTCGTCCCACTCACAGTTTTCAGTCTTGTATCGAGTTGTACTTGAAATGTACTGCAATTGTACCTGAAATGTACTGTAATTCTCCAAGCTGTTAATACAAATTTCAATAATCAATCAAAAAAACTGGGCAAATAATTAGTCATGCAACGAATATTCGGCCGCAGAAAATATTCGGCTGAAAAAGCATTTTTCGGTTTATTCGGCCAAATATGCCGGAAAAGATATCACTGAATAGTCAAAACATGAGTTTTCTATGTAACCTAATATGTTTTGTTGTGATGATGACGTGATCAAAATGCAGCTACAAGGACAACGTTTTGCCATAATCATGTTTTTTTGGCATAATCAAGTAGCTTTACAGCAAAACAAATTCAGCTATTCGATCTTCAGGCCAACTGTTTACTATATTCAGTACTCTATTTCAGCCAAGAATGATTATTTCCCTTTCGGTGCATCCATCCCTACAAATAATACTGTTATAACAAGGAATCTGCCTCGTCTTACAGTATGTGTGCCAACACAACACATAAAAAGAACAATAATTAATCTGCGAGAACTGGCACTGTGAATGAAACCGTCCTTTTTACAACTGTTGTACATTTCTTCATCCTTCCTGGTATGCAGACTATGTTGCGGAGGAATGGGCCGTGATAGGCCGAGGAGGAGGAGGGCCTGTCAGAATGCTGGCCACCGAAACCATAGCTAGTACGCTAAGTCATAAATGAGACGACCATTCCCTCGACTCAGCTATTTTAATCTTGTTTACCGGCTCCTTGGCAGACAATTCAAATTCATGCTACAGCTTTTTGAAAATAGCCCCTGCCTCAATCACGCCCCCTTTGTCGTGCCACAGTGTCGAATTTGACACTTTGTTTACACACAGATTTATAGGTGGCACGGCGCGTCGAGCCCCCTGTAATTCTACAGCATTTGGGGCTTTTCCATAATAGTCGGTTGCTTACGACACGTCTTGTACGTTTATCTACGATAATCCCGAGTTCGTCGGAGCAGGGTATAAAGCTGAGCTTAGTTAGCAGGACTCGTGCTGTCTCTCTGCCAGCCAAGCAGGACTCGGTTGGTTGGAGATCACAGATCTGAGCACGTTTTTTCTCTTTGATTTGAAAGTGTTCTGACGAGTCTTCGCATGTTTATAACCCGACCCGGGCTAAAAAGTGGCTCCACCACCACGGCTTTGTTTATGTGTTTATGCAACGCCCCTCTTTTTAGGGGGTGGTTGGTAAACACAATCATCTAGAGCAGTGGTTTTCAACCGGTGGTCCGGGGACCACCAGTGGTCCTTGAGGGGGTTCCAGGTGGTCCCCATGCAGCTAAATGATGGAGAGTTGGTAATCATTTCACGCTCTCAAGAGTTACATTATTGTTAAACATCTGCATTACGTGATTTCCAAGAACTCACTACACAATTAGAGAATGTAGAAGAATTGTTATTTTGATCAAAAATTATGTAATGTTACATGAATCCCCCAAACACTTTGTGTCGGTTGGGTCTATGATGGACCCATCCCATACAATAGTGGTGGTCCCCCCAGGTATTGCTCTTAGTCAGGATGGTGGTCCCTGGTTTCAAAACTGTTGAAAACCACTGATCTAGAGATCATCTTCTATTTCTTCTATCATCTTTTGTTTATGTGTTCATGCAACGCCCCTCTTTTAGGGGGTGGTGGTGGTTGGTAAACAACACAATCATCTAGAGAGAGGACACGGATAACAGCGCTGTTTGTTTGTTTCCAGTTAGATGACAGTGAATAGAAAACAATGAGGTATTGCAGTTCGAAATTGTTGCCCTTTGCACCACAGACACAGCGACCTGTTTACATGCAGTCACTGTGATGGTGAGTCTGCAGGAATGAGCGTGGCCCTGATGACGAGACAGACTTCACACTCTACATGGGAGATCTGTCTCTGTCTCACGCACACGCACGCACACGCGCACTCATACACTCACAGTTGAATTCTGTAATTGGCATGCTACAGTACCAGAGCCTTATAGAGACAGAGTTCTGACATCTCCGTTCACTCCCATGGTAAGGTCTAATGGCGGCTGCTCTACATAGACTTCTATTGAGCTTGTGGACAACCGAGTGTGACAAGTCCTCCTGGACCGGAAGTGGGGAGAAATGCATTGGACTCACTCAGGCAACAGCCCAGCTTTAATGATCCACTTAAATCCCTTTATTTTAGATCGTTTTGTAGTAATAGTACAACATAAACATTACAGAGACTTAGTTGTTTCTTGTTACTGTATAATACTTTAAAACAGGTAACATGTTGCACACATGGTTAAAATAGCTCTTATTTGCGCCGCCCTCGTTGAAATCAATGTATTTCCAAATCCAGCACTCCAAGGCTGCAAGAACAGCGCGTGAGGGCTGTTTTCTGTATACCCTCAATGTCGCAACTCTTCTATTAGATGGCTCTGTACAGTACTAACTGACTGTGTGCGTGCGTGTCCGTGTGTGTGTCTGTGTGTGTGTGCGTGTGTGTGCGTGCGTGCGTGTGCGTGTGTGTGTGTGTGTGTGTGTGTGTCTCTCTCAGGCTCTCGAGGATTCATCCGGCCAGAGAGGCAGAGACAGTGGTTTTGGAGACAGCTGGTACTCCGAGCGAGAGGAGCTGTTCCAGCTGAGAGGAAGAGGAGGAGGAGGAGGAGGAGGAGGACACAGGAGAGAGGACTCCCTGGACAGCCTGGACTCTCTGGGCTCCAGACCCCACAGCGTCTCCTCTGACACCACGCTTAAAGGCAGCAGCGAGGGTAGGAGCACCACCTGCCAATCACCACCATGCTCACACAGACACACACACACACACACACACACGCACACACGCACATGCACGCAGGGCATAGTTCCTAAGGTTCATTGTTCCGAAGGTCTGTTAGTCCCTCATGCCTTGAGGGACCCCCATATGAACATGTGTTGTACCAGGGACACCATCTGAACATGTGTTGTACCAGAGAC
>OOFJ01032550.1:6918-18409 GCA_900323375.1 Benthosema glaciale
GGGGGGGGGGGGGGGGGGGGAATAGAATTTGTACTGTTTTATTTTGTATAACTTATGTAATGCTACTGACGTTTGTATGCAACACTCTTGAAAACAAAGTATTGCATTGTGAGTTTGACCAGCCCTATGTTCAAGAGGCAGATGCCTTTTTTTTTATTATATATATTTTTAAGGCCATGTGGTGATCTTCCTGCACAGCCTTTGTGATCTACTGGTAGATCACAATCTAACTTTTGGGCACCCCTGTTGTACATCAAGCTGCCTCACGTTACAGAAACTGGAGATAGGCTCCTGCCCTATGGGCCTCATGGCTCGGCAAGGCTTACTTTAATACTTACTGTTTCTACCACTGCTGAGTGAGTGATGTGAGTTGTGGTGTCAGTCCTCTGCCCCAGACAGCAGGGGAGTGGGCCCAGGTCTTACAACTCCAGAGACAGTTCCATCAGGCTCAACTCAACAAGTGGCAGCAGATCCTCCAGTCCTCTGTCTCACTGCTGGACCAGGTGAGTGTGGCGAGAAGTGTTATACATCTTACTGTGAGCACACAGTAAGATCCCTGTGTCAATGACTTAAAACCTAATTTCCACATGCAAAGTCCACAACATAAATGGCTAAAGTAAAAAAATATTTCAATAATAACCATCGCAAGTTTATACTGTAGGTGCAAATGTGGGTGAAATTATTTTCCGTACAAACTCCCAACGATGTTCAGTTACAAAATAGTCAAAGGAAAACGTTAGATAACAACATTTACAATAAATACATGCATGCTCAAAATGAAATACAATGAGACAGGATATTACACCCAGCAGCAGATATGAAACATGTAACCACTACATAAATGATGGTGACAGTGCAGAAGCAATGGAGTCTATTCATAGTCATACATTAAGTGATAATGCCTGTGTAACAGCCATACACAGTACATCACCAAGACGGACATGACGGCACGGATTAGCACTCTGTCGTTCTTCAGCCTGATGGTTGACAGAAAGGAAACTGTTCTGTAGAGTTGTCATGTGGCTTTTGATTCAAAGTAATGCCTAGCCTGGCTGACTGCAGCAGCGTGAACAGATTGTGGCTGCAGTGGTGAGTGACTTAGTTTCTGCTCAGCCGTGGCTACGCACCGCTTCTCGTACACATCCTGCTCACAGGGAAGCTCACCTGGCTTGGATGATGTGCTGTGTGGGCCGTCCGTACCACCATCTGTAGCACTGTGTGGTCAAGGGGCGCTGCAGCAGAATGTTCTCCATCAACCAATAAGCATTGTTAAGCACCTGGCAAAAAAACTAATCTCAGCTTCTTATTTTACATTTTTCTTTATCAATGTCTTAAATTTGCCATAACCCTGCTGTAGATGTGCGAAGCGAAGGAAAAGGCTCACAATGTATGACGGAAATCCACCCAGAGAAAACGATGTTATGGTGCATCCAAAATATTTGTGACTTTGGAGTGGGTTGAAAGACTTCACTGTATTATGTAAATTGACATATCTCTCTCTCTCCCCTTCCTGTATCACTCTCACAAAGATGAAACAGTCTTTAGAGAAGCTCCACCACGGCATTGTCATTCCCGAGGCTGAGCAGGACCTCCCCACAGACACCCCGGCAGAATCCCTGACCGAGTCCTGAGCCTTTCCCCTCCTCACAGCACCTCCCCTCACAGCCTGGCCGTAGAAGAGCCCTGCCTAAAAATAGAGCCTGCGGAGTGACAGGGGAGGATGGCTGTGATGGCACGAGAGGGTGGAACGTGTCAGGTTGGGCCTGTCCACATCGAAAACAGGACGTGACGTGCTGGAACTATGTTACCCATATCTCTCCTGGCCTGAGAGACTTGAAGCGGTAACCTTAGCCATCTGCCAATAAAAATAAATAAAAAATAAATAAACTATCGCAAACATTCAGACTGGAAGCTCTCAGGACTTCAGCAATAACATATAGCTGCAGCTGGGGAACTCAGCCAGTGAGTACTGTATAAAACAAAAGGCTACAGGGCCATTCACTCCCACAAACCACTGAACCTAAAGTCTAGTCACCCCACCGTTCACTCATAGACTTCCATGGGACATTTCAAAAAGGCCAGCCGCATTTCAGGGTGAATTGAACTCAAGCCAACTGCATTTCAGTACTCATCGGGGCAATGACAGACCACCGATTTCAAAATGGACACTCCTTTCAGCCTCTGGGAGTGTTTCAGAAATGGAGCAGCTCAGCAGGGAAGGTCAAGGGCACAGTGATTCTTGGAAGTTGGAGGTTGAGGTCGGTCCTCCTAGTCCTGGGAACAGAAGACACCTGTGGCCCTGATCTCAAGCCTGCCGAGGAAGTCTGACTCTGCAAAGTGTCTGATGAGACCACCACATATCGTAGCGGTGGAACAGAGAGTGCCTGATGGGGAACAGGAGTCTCCCAGTGATTCCTCTCTTTCCTCGTCTCTCCCTTGTTTTTCTCCATGGGGATTTGTTCCTTGACTTGATCCCCATCAAAGATGCTGCATCTTCTGTGTGTATGAGGGGGTTCGAGTTTTTTTAAGATGTCTATTTAAAAAAATCAATCGCACTCCATATCCCAGTCGCTCTGTGTTCGTTCCATTATGTAGTAGTCATTAAAGAAGTTTTTTTTGTTTTTGTTTTTTTATGGCAAGCTGGCCTATGCTGGTGCTAGACTTTTGCTCAGTCCTATAGAGGAATAGTTTGGGGCCGTACAAATCTTGCTTTGCTCTCATATTGGCCTTTTGATAGTGATGAGGAATGATCTGATACCACAAAATACATTTTGTGTTGCAGTATAATGAATTGTCTTTCCACAAAGCATTTTCTGTATTGTCTGCCACTGAACACGGTAAAAGTATAAATTAGGCTTACGATGCAGGACAAGTGGATTGAGGCGGACTTCTGCAATAACTTTTTTTAATTTGAAATTTTTCATTTCATCATTTCAATGTCAGTCTGACTGAGTTGTTCATCGGGACAGTGAGCTGCTGGTGGGCGTTGCCTCGGACCGTTGCAGTATTTATTACCAAATGACTTTTTGAACTTTCAAATAGCAAATCATGTCCTTTTCACAAGAAGGCATTTCATGGGCTTTTAAGTGCTCTGTTTTGCTGTTGGACCAAGAAAAGAGCTATATGTGAATTCTCTGAATCATATTGGTCATAGCAATAAGGACAATTGTGATTCTAGTACTTATTGAATGTTTCAAATAATGTAGAATATAATGATAATACATTGTGAGTGTGTGTGTGTGCGTGTGTAAATATACAGCAAGATAAAATTAAGAAGACGTGAATTTGGACTTGCCGGACATGCGTGCGCATGAGGAAAGGTCCTCGACGTTACATCCTCAAATGTTACATTTCATATTGATTTTTATTGAGTTGTGTGTTTTTCTTTAGTTTTTTTTTTTTTTGACTGTTTATTATGGAGATTTCTGTTGCATATTTGGTCACTCACTCCTACCATGGACTGGAGCAAGACTTGAACTGTTCAGGGTTACTGTAGACTTGACCAGATAGAACTGTAGATGCAATAACAATAGATGCAATAACTACTTTGTGGTCCAGCCAGGCTGGTGTTTTTGAGATGAAAATACAAAGAATGACAGAAAAAGGACCAACTTAAAGGCTTGGTTGAAGGAACAAAAGGGAAACTACTTTTTACAGTATTCTGTTTGTGTAAATTTCAGCTGACCTCGCCCATTTTTTTTTTAAATTCTGTTTTTTATTGGTTCTTTTTCCATTTTGTATCGTCTTTATGTTCTAGCCTATTCCCACTGTCCTTTGCTCCACTCCTGTGTTGTAAAGCTGTTCACTTTCTACCCATTCCCTGCATACTGTCCATCCTACTCTACGACCATGTTAAAACATGTCTTTTGTAAGTCGTCTGCACGCTCTTCTCATCTTTCAACCCCCTCCCCTTTCCTCTGTGTGCTCCCTCCCTCACCTCCACCCCCCTCTCGTTCTCCTCCCCTCTCTCTCTCTCGTCTCCTGTGCACTAAATAACAGCTATGGAAGCACGTGGGCCTTGCTGTGCAAGGCCAGTCATGGATAACGACAGGATGTAATATTTATTGTGAAGGGAGGGGCGGTGGGTCTAGGGAAGATGGGATTAAGAGATGGATGGGAGTCGGGGGGCGAGAATGTCATCTAAAGAATTCATTGTACACAAAGCTGTGGAGAGAAATGAAAAGTTCTAAATTATCAACGATTCCTCGTTATTCCATGAGTTTTCTTTTTATGTGCATATATGACTGACATAGGTAAGGGCACGCAAAGGATCTGTGCATTGTGTTCATTAAGTGGTATTTAAAGAAATATTCTGTTCTCATTGAGTCACTGAGCGTTTCATAATCATTATTTCCAGGAAGGCCGATAGCGAGGGATTATTGTTTCCACTCCTGTGAGTCCCATCTGTCTGTAAACCTCTGCCCCACATTTTTTCAAATTGGCCTTGTATAGCACCACCGTGAGGGCAATGTTTGGTACGTGAGAGAAGTGGGGGGATTGCCTCGCCTGTGCACCACACACACTACACCCTTGCATATCGTTACATCAAACTTTAATGTAAAAATTTACTTTTCAGGAAATGCCATGGATCCAATTTAGTTATTGAGTATTCTTGGGTTCTATTATGTATATAAAAAACAGCCATTTCCTGAGTACAAGGTGTCTGCCCACCAGTGATGATACAGCAGTGCTTCCCAAAGTGGGGTCTGGGGACCCCCATGGGTCCTTGAGGGACTCTTAACAGGTCCATTTGGTTCCATTTGTTTACAATATAAATTGGGGTCTCAGAGATAGAAATGATGTTAAATGGGGGAGAATCACTGCTAGAACCCTCTCTTATGGGAGTCCGCAGGCTAATTTGTGTCAACTTGGGGGTCCTTGACATGAAAAGGTTTGGGAACCTGTGATACAGCACATCAGTTTCATCATCATTAGAATGAAACTGCCACCCCACCCCACAGTGCTACTGAGGCCTTCCTCTGGTCCCAGGCCATGCTCCTAGCTTCTTCAGTGGCCGTCCATATTGTAAGAGTGTTTTGTCCCATTGTTGAACTGTGAGTATGCGAGTAGTGAACATACTGTATGGCCAACTGTCTGGTTATGCATATAGGGCAGGCTTTAAAAAAATATGTATAATCCCGGTTTGACCCTCTCTTGCGTGTTGATAGCATGGCTGACTGTCACTCTTTGATGGAGGTAACATTTATTTTAAGTGCAAGGATAGTGTAACACACACACAAATGTTATTCAGCTAATTGATCTGACTAGATTATGACAACTGATGCAAGGATTAGGACTGATAAACCAAAAAGTATATTCCCATGACCTTTATTTTTAGATCACATTTTGGCAACAATGATTGTGGACAAAGTAGGCTTTTCATTTAAAAGATCAATTTTATATGCATCAGATTAGGCCACAGATCCCCATTTGATAAGATTGTTTTGTCTGATAACCCAAAACAAAAAACCTATATACCATGATTTGGTCTCATGGTCTGACATTTGTTTCAGAATTCCTTAGTATGTACAGTTGGATATAGAGATTATTTTAAAATATCAAAATACAGCTGGGCATGTTGAGAAGCACTAGTGATTACAATTTAGGCATTTAGCAAACGCTCTTAATCCAGAGCGTGAACAAGATCATGCTTCCTATGGTCAGCAGGTTTATGATATAAATGCCAGACATTTCACTGGAAAATGTTGTTTCAGCTCGAGTATGATTAGAGTGTTACTCTGCGCTGGCATCTGGCATCACCAGGCTTTCCACACTCAGGGGTTTCATCGTCCCAACAAGCAGGTGTTTAGCTGCTAAACATACAAAAAGACAGAAGGCATGCAAGATGGCAGTGTTATATTTCGCTATCTAGTCAAGTGTAAAGAATTGCCTGCCAAGGAACTGAGTTTAATGTCACTTAGAAAGGGCAGTAAAGGTTTATGTAAAGCTTTCCCCATGTTCCATAGTCAGTCGGCTCAGCAGGGGCAAATTGATCGCACTACATGAACTCCTCAGTCAATACTACTGCATCTCAGTTTACTACGTCATGCCATGGTCAATCAGAAACAGATGGCTCACAGAAATATTAAATGTGTGTCCTACAATGTTAGAAAGCTGTAATTGCAAATTGATTTGTCATGACCATTTGTTACTTTGTCCTCCTGTCCTTTATTTGTTATTGTATTGTAAAGTGAAATGTTATGGCATGGTAACCCAATAGTAATGATATCTGAGCAAATCATGTAATCTGTATTTCATTAGTAGTTGTACAAAGGGCACATAGTCATTCCCCAGGAGGTACCGCTTAATTAATGAGGTAACTATTTTTATATTTTATGTGGTTCATTGCAATGCAGTAGTAGTGGCTGATGTGTTGATGTAGCACTATTCATTTTCCCTGGATAGTACCTGCATAGTTGCCTAATAACTATGGAAGAGCATATCAATTCCATAAACCTGTGGTACAATTGCCCATTACAGCTATAGCCCTTAATATTTTCTAAGACAGACATCTGTAGGAACGTACATAATTAAAGCTTAATTTTTGGTCTTGAGTGAACATATCAAGTGGCACACAGGGTTGTGGTTAGTGGTATAAGTATTGTCTTTTCAAATGTCACAGGAAGTCGCACGTTGGCTGCAGTCCCTATGTTTTGCTTCTGAAGCAGGATGTGTGAAAGTTCTTCATACTAGCAGAGCAAAATATTTTGGTAGTTCTTTGCAAAAGCATCTTTTCGGATTCTTACTTTATTTTTTTAGCTATGAAGAAAAATACAATCTGGTGGCATTATTAAATTGCAAAGTTTGAGAATGAGTCAATAATTATGCAAGTTACTTCTCTGTACCAATGTCAGACTGCAAATAAAAAAGAATACAAAAACGTTTATTTGAGAATAAATAGATCTCGATCTAATTGAAAAACAGGTACAAAACATACTGCTTTATTTTCACTCTGTTGTGAAAATTCAACAGCTAGTAACTCAAAATCTCAAAACGTCTACCGGTACTTGGAAGGAATGACAAGCTTAAATGTCAACGTCGGTGGTATTTCCATTAAATAACTTGATGTGTGTGTGAACAGAGGTGTTTTGTGTGTCAGAGTTTGATCCCAGACAGGATAGGAAGGCTAAAGTAGGTCACATTTTGGTAGACGGTTGTGCTTCGTAGACAGATGCTGTTAAACCAGACCTGACGACAACGTGATGATGCATACAATCATGACTTGAGAAGTGTTAACCGCTGCAGCGCTTATTGAAAAAACTGACCTGCTAGTTGCTAATCTCAGTGTGCATTAACTTTGCAGTTTTTCCGGGGATGTAATCTACTAATGTTGATTTAATTATTTTAAACGTCTGATTAAGACGAACAAGAAGGTTGCAATGTACTGTACAAGATATTGTGTGATGAAAAATGATGACACTGACAACAAATGAACCAAACTGAAGTGAAACTACCTAAAAACAATACCCAGGCTTTCTAAGCATGTGGTGAATATACAATGTGTATTATAATCAGTTTGTATGTGTTGATGTAGAAGATCATCTTTGCATAATTACACAACTATATACAGCTCTCTCTCTCTCTCTCTCCTCTCTCTCTCCTGTTGAACAACAGGCAATTCTGTTCCATTCTGTGACCGAAAATGGAATACAATTAAATCCTTCCCATCTCTTTTGCCGAAGGCCATGAAGAAAATCTGTGAGAGGAGTTTGTGTCCTGCGTTGTCCTCATCTTTCCCCATCGTTGAGAAGAGAGTTGTCGGAAGTGAGTGGCAGTGATGATGGAGTTGTGACACTCCTCAAACCTTTAGAACCCTGTTTCGATCTGCAAGAATTTTAAAAACAGAAACTGACGGTCAATAATCACATTTTACTATACTACGAGTGCGGTCACACCAAACTTTCCCACTGAGAAATAGTCGTCTATTTACTCAATTAGACATCAGTCTAAAAATGGTATAAATATGAATGTTTTTTAGCGGTCTAAGCTTAACCTAGATGTTGATTAGCAGTTTTTTTAACATCTATATATAGACTTGTCTATATATAGATGTTGAAACAACGTTGTTTCAACATTTAATCTAAGCCTAGACCGCTAAAAAACATTCATTTTTAGATGGCCATTTAAATGTACATATTAGATGTTTATTATACAAGAAAATGCTCAGTGGGGGGGGGGGGACATCCGCAAATGGCAACAAACCGCGCCGTTCCCATTGAATGAAAGGCATTGGCAGAATCTGACCTCACAGGCAGAATCAAAGCTCAAAGTGTGACTGCACCCCACAGCACGTTTGTCTGTCCCAAACTAGTGTTTTACAGATAATTAGAGAAGAACCACTTCACCACCTTTCAACCAATATTCATATAATTAGCTCTTCAGTAAGTCCCTTCCCAATCTGTCCTTGTCCAATAGGCAGTTTTAGGATTAGGAGAAATCTAAAGATAAATTATTATTTGTTGTGAAAACATTTTGATGGCCATGTCACAAGATACATAAATTAACTGAGTACCTGCGCTCTGCTAGTAGGCCATGGCCTACTTGTGTGCAATGCGCAAGTTGGCTCGACAGTCGAGTGCAGTTCTAGTTTTAAGATGGTACCGTTTCTGTCTACTCGGCATTGTGTCTTAGAAGAGGGCTGTGCACAGATAAGAAACGTGCCTACCAGTGATACGATCAGGTTTGGTCATTTCAAACAAGATTCCCCCATTTTTGAGGGACATTCAGAAATTACGTCCTGTGGCAGCCAAGTCTATGGAGTTTTAATGTTTGCTTAAAACTGCACGCCCAAAAAGTAGGATCCAAACCATGTCTATGGACTTTTTATGTTTGCTTTAAGTAGTGACGTCATGTGGCAGGCACAGTGGGCAGCCCAGCTTTGTGTGTGCCACGGAATGTGATGATTTGATTGGCTGAGCAGGGAACAAGATGATGTATGATGATAAGAGTGCCCCTCACTTCACACAAGTGTGATTTTAACTTACTGTAAATATGTCTGTAATTTCTATTATATAAAAATGTCTATACAATACTTTATTTTTTTGTAAATGGGTTTACTGAACAAATGCAAACAGTAAACATTACAGTTGAGTATCCACAACACGTACAAGATGAAGTGCAGTCGAGAGACAAAAAAGAAAAAGGAAAAAAAAAAAAAAAATTGCATACTGAAAGTCCACACCTACCAGGGCTATTCTGCCACCTGCACACCTGCGCAATTATCTTTACTCTCCGATGCTATAGCTAAATACTCCGCCCTGAGAGAGAGAGAAAGGTTGAGGGAAGAAAGGTTCATAGGCAGGTGGAGGAATATCTATAAAGTATGAAACTGAGACAATCAGTGGTTCTCAAACATTCTCAGGTCAAACACCCCTAAATTGATATATACGTTGTACAGCATATTTGCCTGCAGAATACTTCCAGAATATATGTTGTGCCAGGCATCCAACAGTTTTCCCACAATTTTTCTAAATGATTATAAAATAGATCTACAAGCTTGTGAGCTTGTAGATCTTTGTCTATTCTTTTCGAATAGACGAAATATAAAATTAGGACCCAAGGAGGTGCTCCCTGGCCTGGACCCCACTTTGAGAACCAGTGAGTCAGTGAATAGAAGTAGCATTAAGGCCTATTCATACTCCAGATTTAGGTGATAAGGTGACCACTGAAACGGTAGCCTGGGAGGCATACCATTTCCGATTGTTTCTATTGTCATAGTCATCAAGCCGGAAACCCTCAAACCGAAATCAGAATTACACAAAATGTTAAAATAATACCCACCATCGTAATTTCCAGGCCTACTCATTAAAAGCCTTGATATAACAAAACAAAGTGACGCTGAGGTTTATTGTTTTTGTTTTTATCATCCGGTCCAAATTACACCTAGACCGGATCATGTAAGTCGCTCTGGATTAAGAGCGTCTGCTAAATGCCTAAATTGTAAATTGTAAATCACATGGTTGATTTAGGAACACAGACTTTCCTCCGAGGTGTTAAGTCTCGTGACGCGAGGTTACCGAAACGGTGGTTAGTAAAAACAGAAAGATGTTTTTGGGGGTGGGCGCATACGTTGGTCTGCCGTACTAACAGTCCGACATGCAGAGGGTCGTGCGAACAGCCGAACGCATCAGCGGATGTGATCTACCAACCATCAAAGCCCTGTATGACGAACGTTGTGTCAGCAAAGCTCGTGGAATTATGAAGGACCCAAGCCATCCCAACCGCAGACTGTTTGAGATGCTGTCGCATGGAAGTCAGTCTCAAAGCCACTGGAAACAGACTGCAAAAAAGCTTCTTCTCCCGAACAAACAGATACATGAACGAACTCATAAGAACTAAAGTGAAACCGGGCAAAGGATTTGTGGCCGGTTAAGAAAGACTCACCCGTGGCTCTCGACATGCGGTTAAAACTAACCCATGGCTTCCCAGTGAGGTTAGGGTTAGGGTTAGGTTAGGGTTTGGGGTAGGGAGGGTGTCGGACTAATGCCTGTCGGACTGTTAGTACGTGGGACCAAACACATCACCAAGCGGTGAGTCGCTTACCACCGCGGCGTGACGTCTTCTTGTACGTTTCGATGGTCACTTTAGTAGTATGAATAAGCCTGTGAAGTAATTTCAGCAGAGAAGGGAAAATAGAATACTTTTGTAAAAGATCGAAATACAAACGACTGCCCTCTCCACTACTCAAAGAGTGTGGCATGCAGACGGAAAGGAGGGTGAGGCCTGATTTGGACGGCCCAGGCGTGATCTGGAAATGTATACTGGCCTGGCTAAGAGGCTAGCTTAAATGTGCCACTTACGCGCTCTCTCTTAAGGCTTCCTCTCCTGCTGCTGCTATCTTTTTGTAGCAGTAAATCATCTCCACTAAAAGCCAAAATTGCAGCCCAATGATGGTGACGTACATCATGACCTCAGAAAAGATAGATGCCATTGTCCGGGTGCCTGTACACACACACACAGAGAGAGAGAGAGAGAGAGAGAGAGATGAACCAAACTGTAAACACGGTAAGTAAGTAACAGAAATAATTAAGATTGTTGAAGCCTCGCATGGTATACATTTTTGATAGAATGGCTCATAATTTGTTAAAGTTCCCCAGCATGTTGCTTCAGATCGAATCAATCTTTCTGCGTGGCCACAAGGGGACAGTGTTCTACTTGAAATGTCACTATTTAATTGTTGTTGACAAGCTTTACTTTAGAATAGCAGCCAGCAGCATACTACTACAGTCAATAAAGGTCCACACTTCTTAGTGGGTGACTTCATTAATGACCATGCCACATCAGTGCTAAGAAAGCTTAATTTCTGAATTTACTTTATGACTTCAGGAACCTCTTATAATCATGTTGTAATAATAATATTGGGTCCATCCTGTGCCTCCAGTTAGTTAATACTGTATTCCAAAAATACATACATACATGCTAGAGATGTATGGATAGAGATGTATGAATCCTACACACAGTTTACATTCAGCTCATTTGTGGTCAATATTTG
>OOFJ01032597.1:0-17779 GCA_900323375.1 Benthosema glaciale
TCATTTGTTTTTAATTATTTTTGATGAAAAGCATCAGGGAAAGAACAAGGCTCCATGAAAATAATCTAAAAATACATTAAAATCTTAGCATTTGTTGTTGTTTGTATTTTGTTTCTATTAATGTTCACGGCTCATTAGAACATATCAAAAATATCAAAAACTACAAAGTAAGTAGTAACACTCGTTTTCAAATGAATGTAGTGGACTAAAACTACAATATTTGGATCTGAGATGTAGTGGATTAGAAGTAAAAGTATTGGAAATTGGAAATACTCGAGTACAAATACCTCAACATTGTACTTTAATACAGTACTTAAGTACTTAGTTTCTTTCTACCAGTGTAGACACTATGACTCATGTATTGCTGCTCTTGAAAGCTATTAGTTTCTGAGTTGGCTGATGGGCGGGAGTCTCTGAAAAGTGCATGAAGCTGTTCACGGTGGGCTTGCAGATTGTCTCACTTTGACAGCAATCGTTTACACTGTGCTCATCACTGTCTGATGTAGCCTTTTGTTTTCAGCCCGGGGAGGAAAAAAAGCACTGTAACTTTGGTTAACAGTATCACATGGTTATTTGACAATAACCATGTGATACTGTTAACAGACGATTCATCTATTGTCAGTCACTATGCCATTAAGATGTGGCACAAACTAAAGGTGTACTGTAATAATTCGGCTGACAATTATGATTTGATATCCAGGTCATGTTGTGGCTGAATATTGTTGTCGGGCCACCTGTTGAGAAGCTAGGGCTTTGGTTATTAGCTGGATGGAGTTGGATCGGCCCAATGAGACTATTACCTTTAAGCTTCTCTGTGTATAATCACTTTGGCTCCTATACTCTTAAGATGTTAGCCTCTGAAGATTTGGTACCTGATACTAAGCTTGCATTATCTCACTAGACCATTACACTTGATGATCCTGGCTGTTTCCTACAGGACTCGAGTGCCTTTAATGTCAACTCTGTCCGCCTTTTTGTAAGTATTAGTCTGTCAGTGTAGTGCTGCTGTTTCACTGGCCCCAGGAGAGTGCTCTCGACCAGGGCCTATTTAATTTCCCTTGGCATCAGAGAGACCAGCAAATCCTCATGCACTCCTCAGCCCTTTCCCATTAGAAAGGGCACTCTAGGTGTTTGAGTTCTTACTTGTGCAATTTGTATTTATTTTAGGCACACGTGAAAACATCAGTTCTGGTTCTGTTGTGAAAGTTAAATGGCAAGATGTTACTGGGCACAAATCTGTACAGGGAAATCTGGTCCATTCCATCCTTTAAAAATCACTAGAGGAAATGGTAATCACTAATTCTTTGGCTGTCAAATTGCTATTGGCTCCAAAAATCCCCTTTCTTCTGGCGTCTCTACTACTTCACCCCAGCTCCCCTCCCACCCGTCTCCATTCTCGGCTCCTTTGCTATCGATCGTCCAAAACGCACCGTCTTGGCTGAGCGCGAGCCAGACGGCCCACACTCTGTCCCCGTTGCTGCTCGGGGTGTCGTCTTTATCACAGGCTGGTGGTGATTCATTCCAGGTCTCAAGTGGTCGGCCTCCGCCCCCGTCTCTGCCACTGTGTGGGGCATCTGTAAATAGACAATCAGCTGGTTGGGTCATCTATCAAGAGTGACACAAGAGCCAGTTAAGTGACTGTGGTCTAGGGAAGCGAAGAGGCACAATTATAGCCTGTGCCTTTTTGGTCATGAGGTAGAGGCAGTGATTTGCACGCGCGCACACACACACACGGAAAAGTGGCCCATGTGACTGAGAATTACAAGGTAATCATGCTGACGAGTAAGGCTCAAAGTGTCACACACCCAAATAAAGCAGATCTACAAGCTCCCTTTATAGTGTGACACATTGTGAGCTTGTTTTGGTCTGCTGTTTTCTGCAAATATAAGTCAGACATAACGCAAGTGCAAAAACTGACACAGGCCACATGACGCACTAGTCTACTCCTCTGCTAGTGTGAAAACATCTTCCGACAATTGCTGCTCAATGAACCAATCAATGAATCTTTCATATATTTCTTTTTCTTAGCATTGCTATGGCATTCCAGAGGCTGTGTAATTGCCAGTATTGGTCAGGCTGGTGAATGTGTTCATCTCCCCCTTTGTTTAGCACAGTCATTTGGGCCCGCAGCGGCACCACTCTGCTGTCTGTTTATACCCAGTGGAGGAAAAAAAAGCACTCAATTGTTTTACTTAAGTAAAAAGTATCAATACTGCAATGTATACTCCGTTACCAGTAAGTCTGGAATTCAAAATGTACTTGCGTAAACTTACAAAAGCATTGGCATCAAACGTATTAAAAGTACCAAAAGTAGGAACTACTCACCATTTCCCATTTCGAGTTTTCAAATGGCCAAAATCTATCTAGGCCTGAAGTGGTTAATGCAGGTTTTGTAAAAAAATATCAAAAACTACAAAGTAAGTAGTTTTAAATGAATGTAGTGGACTAAAACTACAATATTTGGATCTGAGATGTAGTGGATTAGAAGTAAAAGTATTGGAAATTGGAAATACTCGAGTACAAATACCTCAACATTGTACTTTAATACAGTACTTAAGTACTTAGTTTCTTTCTACCAGTGTTTACACCAGACAACATTCTGTCAAGTCCGCCACCACGCTCCCGTCTGCTCTACATCTTATTCTCATTTGTCTCGACACTTGTTCTCGTGTGTTTGTGTGTGAGAGGGAGAGAGAGAGAGTGGGGTGGGGGTGGTAGAGGGAGAGGAAACCCACTTGAGCAAATGCTCTGTCAGCATGGATATGTGACACGACGAAAAAAAAAGGGAGGTCCCCTGCTCCCAGTATCTCTCTGGTGAGAAAGTTGTCTTACAACCAGAGAGAAAGTTGTCTTACTGTAACTTATCGCGGCGTATGTGTGTGTGTGTATGGGGCCCTGGGTGTGAGTGTGGCACAGCAGCAGGGCAGCAGCAATGAACCCGTGGACCCCATGTTGATTTCCCAGGCCCATTTCCCAGGTCCCCCCCCCCACCCCCACCTTTTATAACTATGAAACCATGTGAACCTTGGCATTTAACTGTTTTCTTCTCTCCCTTTCCTCTGTCTCCTCCTCCTCCATGCTTTATTTCCCCCTCCCTCCCCTTCCTTCTATCAGAGCTCCGGTCTTGGTAGCCTTAGCCCTCATTGAATGTGGGATGAAGTACGAGGATGCGGTGCAGTTCATAAGGCAGTAAGTACCCCCACGTTATGCGCTACACCAGTGGTTCCCCAACTTTTTAGCCTGTGACCCTAAAGACAGATTAGATGTTTTTTTCCCAGGACGACCCCAAACCTGTGACAACAGCAGATCTACAAGCTCACAACGTGGTGCTTCCCTTCCCGCTTGCCGCGTTGTGAGCATGTAATGTAGATCGGCTATTTTCACTACTTCACTTAAATATTTGTTTTCTAATTTATGGAATTTCTTAGATATTTCTTTGATTTCTTCATGACATTAGGGAGAAAAAAAAACAATTTAATTTATGCTTTTTTGAGAATGTTTTTTCATCGTTTTGAAACGGTAATTAAAAACCAAATGTAGGAAACCAAAAATAAATGGAACCATGGAAATGTGTCCGCGACCCACAAATGGGTCCCGACACACTGTTTGGGGACTGGTGCGTTACACAATTCTCCTCGACCATACAACTCGGTCAGTATCTCCCATTCATATACTGTATGGTTGTGGTTAAAATGGTTGTTGATCAGCCAAATTTAAACCACTATAGTGTCTGTATATGTATATTGTGATTCCTGTGTCTGTCATATGAAATTATTCATATGATGTCATAACTATTTGTACACATTTTTACATCTGACTGTTAAGACATAAAAACGGATGGATTGCATTGCTATGGAGCCAGCCTTCTGTACCATGTAGCGGCCTTTGAAGGAATACCCGCTTGTCCAAGGAATATATTGCACCTTTTCAGTTTCTTTAAACTTTAAAACACCTGTTTTTAAATTAAATGATGGAAGAGTAGGGAATCCACATCCAGCTACTGCAGATGTATTAGTGTTGTTGTAGTTTGTCTGGTAAATTGGGTCAAATCGACATTTGTTTGTAAAAATAAGTGTCTGGTTTAAGCTTTTGTGTTGGTGACAGCCTGTGTCTTGTTAGCAAAGGATGATGGCGCTGCTATTTTACTGGCCCTGTCACGGATTTATGAGTCCCATCAATCATTTGTCCTTTTCCTTCACAGGAAGAGACGCGGAGCCTTCAACTCGAAACAGCTTCTTTACCTCGAGAAATACAGACCGAAAATGCGCCTGCGGTTCAAGGATAACAACGGCCACAACTGCTGCATGCAGTAGGCTATATCAGCGCAACACTTCTTAATGTGCAACTAGTGGGGGAAACCATTCCAACAAAGGGGAGACGCAAATGAACAGAAAGCTATCAAGTAATTATTGTGATGATTTGTTAACATGGAATCATGGTAAATTGATCACACGAGCGAACGGGTGATCGAATGAATGAGTCCAGATCTAGGGATTCACCAGCCGAACCAATGAATGAGAAGGTCAAAGCACACAGATAGGCCCGCCTCCCGGTTACTAGTGTTCAACCACGGGCCAGATTTTTCAACTGAAGTCCATCCTGTTTCTTTTATCTTTTTTCTTTTTTTTTTATCAGATTTAATCATGGCATGAATTGTTTTTATCATTTGTGTATTTCTATTTTTACACAAAAACACACACATACACACACAAACACGTATGTAAGTTGTACAATGAAAAATGTTATGAATTTTATTTCATTTAATATTGCCCAGGGGATATGTACCTTTTTAAAACTACTTTTAAACCCTTCAGCACATGATTATAATATTACTACAACAGTCCATTTTGGTATTGGTGTGTTTATTATTTTTTTTGCACACAAAACTATCTCGAAAAGGTTCCACTGAAAATGCAGTAATGTCTCTTCCTCCTTTACTTGCTTCAAGTCACTTTCAGTTTAGGGGGTTTTCCTTAGTTTTAAATATGTCGGCTATATTTATTCACTTGCTATGATTAGTGTGGCAGTCTAGAGTTTGGCAGGGGTAAGGACTCTTAGTCATCCAATTTTTTTTATTTTATTTTTTATTATTATTTTAGAGCCATGTTTTTCCACTTTGTGTTTTTTTTTTTTTTTTAATCTCACGGGAGTGCAATAATCAATCCACCTTGGAAAAGTCCACGAAACACTGTTGACCGTCCTTTGTGTGCACACAAACACACTGACACACACACGCACACTGTCTATCCACTCACGCAGGCAGTTGAACATGTGAAGACACTTGGCAATTGTTTTGACAGGTACTTTAGTCCATTCACCAATGGCTGCTCACTCCTTTTGACTGGGTTTTATAATAGGACTTCCCGGAACATGACATTATTAAAAAAAACACAGACACGCAGCCTGAGATCCTACTGTTAACCCTTACTCTCACTCTGAAGGAAAATGGGTGGAAAGAAAGGCAATGGTCAGTTTTTTTTATTATTGTACTCATTTTGAAGACATCCCCAATTCGTATTGGTTCTTAAAAGACAAATAAATTGAAATATAAAGCACATCTGTCTTATTTTTCTTGCTCTCTCATCACCTGCACACCACTTTGATTGTTAGCCATCGTTTTGTGGAGGGTGTGGTTCTGTAGGTTATAGTTGTGGAACAAGTATCCAAGTTTACATCTCGCATAGGAACATCTGACAACGGCACTGTCTGTGTACACTTAAAAAAAGGAAGCTATAGCACTAGCTTTTATGTAATATCTCCTCCTGGTGCAGTGTGTGTATGTATATACAGCATGTGTGTGTATGTGTTATCTTATATATGCATATGTGTGTGCATTACACACAGTTGGAGATGTGTCATTTCCATTTCTTGGAAATGGACATGTTAAATGATTGGCAGACTGTCAATGTGCTCACGCTGTACTCGTCTCAGAGGGAGTCAGTCAATAGTCTGCATCATGACCTTTTCCCAATAGACTAGTGACTCAGCACCACGTGGACGGCAGGACAGATGAGGGTGAGTCATTCAGGACTTGTAATGCAACAGCCAAACCGGTTCAAATGCACCCCCTGCTGTCTCATCCATGTAATCACCACTGTCTGACGGGGCAAAGTGAGACATCTCGGAACTTCATATGAAAGAGGCTTTTGTCATTTTTATCTAACCACCTAGGTTTCACGTCTTTAGGCCCACACACATACGTCGCACATCATGTGTCCCAAGTCTTACAATGTGTAAAGTTCTGTGAATGAAATGGTGGCTCATTTTTATGTCTTAATAAACAACTATGAAATGTCAGTACTTGTCACTGTTTGTAGTCGATCAGTATGAGTCATGAATTTATGGTAATAAGCCCACATTCAGGCAGCAGAAGTGCAAACAAACGGAGTGGTAAAAGTTCTGTGCATAGCCTGCTGTGAATAATGAATGTCCTGTGGGTGTTTGCAGTGCTGTTACTACATGGATCGTCTCACGGAGCTGTGTTCATCCATTCTGGAATATCCAACTGTCAAAATTGAAGATTCAAACAAGAATTTCCATATTTAATCTTATCAATGTCCGTGGCATGAATTAAGACATGCTGGGGAACTTGCTTCTAAAATGTAACGTCTATACATTTACAAAACGTGTGTCAGTCCACAGAATGATGGATTGCATTTTTTAAGAATTTTGCCCACAGTTTCTGACTATATCAGGGATCGATCCCTGTTATGCATCTCCAGCTCCATCATATTTAGTTGATAAGAGTATGGGTACAACCAACGGATACAACCTGTATTGCATAAACAGGTGGGGCATAGCCTACATTGTGATTCATCATCCCTGACTCAGAGTAGGCCTGTGCCCATGGGTACTGCACTGGGTATAGTCTAACAATGGGTAAAGTGAGCAATCTGAGAACTGGTATTGCATAAACCGGTGGCGGGGCATGCGTTCCCAACTTGCATTGTTCCCGACCTGCGTGGTCCTGGAGTAGGCCAGTGTCCAAACTGGGCACCCGTCTAGTATGACAAATTGCATTTAATTACTAGTAATAAGGTATACCATGTGCTCTATTACTTTCTGTTCGTGTTTGGTTTCACAAAATACAGCAAGGGGATTAGTCATAACAAACGGTCAGAAACAGCACTCAAAAATGATCATTCCAAACATAATCAATTTGACCTTTGTTACAGGCTTTTTCATAATGTCTGCCATTGTTCTGTTGAGAAATGTTCCAATTTCACCATCTCATTTACAGTTTACCTAAACATAATGATTTGTATCATGTAAGCACACGTGTTTACAACCACATGTGCCTCCAGACTTCTTTGCAATGCAGTTGTACTTTGGTTGTCCTGTCCTCATGAACCTGTAGTGTAGACAGGGAACTGCTGCTTGGCTTCTAGTAGCTGAACTAAAGTAGCCTCCAGCAGTGGTTCTCAAACATTTACATGGCAAGGACCCCAACATTAAATCCTATACCTTTTTTTCTCTGAACCCCCTCAAGGATCCATTGGATAATGTGATGGTAGGTTTGCTTTTTAGTTTTCCATCAAAGAAAACCACTTTCGTTTAGACCCCAATAGCCTGTTGAGCTTTGTTCTGCTGCTCACTCTACATCACTTGAGCCTGTTACCAGTGGTGGAAAGTAACTAAGTGCATTTACTTAATAAGTACTGTACTTAAACTACAATTTGGAGGTATTTGTGCTTTACTTGAGAAATCTCCAATATTCTACTCCACTACATCTCAGAGGCAAATATTGTACTTTTACATATATAGCTGGGGTTTTCAACTGAGTGTGAACAAGGGACCACCACCCTGACTTAGTATCAACCTGGGGACCACTGTTGTGCATCCCACGTGTATACATCCCACGTACTGTTTCTCAAGCAATGGTCCATTGATGACGATTATAATTTCCTAATAATGACTCAACCAGACGATCCGGTGCACCTCCTCTTGAGATTCTAACTCCTTTTTTTCTGTTGAATTTCTTGACCTCCAACTTGTCAGTAAATACATGGATGGTCATCATAGGTCACCAGGTCATTCAGTTCACTGTTTCTCAACTAGTGGAAAGATGTTTTTATTTTAATTCATCCTACTACCGTAGTTACTAAATGAATGGTTAGGGACCACACACAATACTTCCATGGTGACGTACATCCTATTGAAAACCCCTGGCCCACCCCTCGCCCTTCCTGGAGAGGTTAGGGGTGAGTCTCTGTGACATACTAGCGGTCCAGTGGGGTATACTTCTACGTCATGGCTGGGAAATACATCAGCGTATACAAACAGGAAAGTATGGAATAAATGGAGCACTGTTTCAAGTGACACATTGAACAATATAATGTCACTTCGCTCGGACATAACAGTTATTACAGAACAGCTCTTTCTTAGTAGGTAGGCTACTTTATTATGACCTCAGCTGTAGCCATGTTTGTTGTGAGAAAATGTTTATCTGAATTGTCCTCTAGTTGAACATGACGGATGCATATCTGAGCAGTGATGGTTACATCGCTTCATTCAGGCATTTATTTTCGTATTTAAACAGTCTATATATGGACATTTACACTAATCATCACATTTATCATCTTCTTTGTGTAGTGCTACGAGTTATACACATAATGTGGAATCTGTTACCATTATACTTTCATTACACTTTGTCTTTCATGACACCTTTTGAAGGTGACTTAAAACAGTCAATCAACAATATCCACACTTCCCTCATTTGTAATAGATAAATCCACATGTGGTTTTAAAGTTGGTTGTTGAAAAAGAAAAAGTATGCGGCTTCTGACACTTCAAAATGATCAATTGAGGCTGAGTAACACTAGTGCACAACAAATTCATAAACGAATGGCTGCAGATCACAGGAAATGTCTTTTATAGGCTTTTCAAATAACACAATTGCTTCTGTGCTTATGAACAGGATTTACAGGAATAACCATGAATGCAAAGCCTGCATCATACTGTTTTAGCATTCCAGCTGGTTAATGCCCGGATAGACTTATGCCTTGGGGCATGTCTGTATTTGTTATTGTTTTACTGTTGTGCTGTGTGGACTTGTAGTGAGAATAATGTTGTAAAACCATGAGCAAGAGGGGTAGTTGTAAAGAGCAAAGGACAAGACTGGTAAGACACGGAAGGGACGCTGGCAGCGGTGTTCACTCATTGCTGACTTTACACTGCTGAAGGAACCCAAAGAGGAGACCAACAAAGCACTGGAAGATAACCACAGCCAGTTTCCTGAGTACACCAGCGAAGATGACGACCTCTCCCAATGGCCCGAGGGCACCAGCGCTTCCCAAGTCAACAAGGGAGGGCGACAACACGCTGTCAACCAGACCTACCCGCCAGGTAGTGTAAAGTAAGCAGTGCACTGTACTTAAGTACAATGTTGAGGTATTTGTACTTCACTTGAGCATTTCCAATACTTCCAAACACTACATTTAAGGTCCAAATATTGTACTTTTACTTCCAGTACATTTATTTTAAGGCTTTAGTTAGATTTTGATTATTATTACAAAACATGCATTAACCACATCAGCCCTGTATACTTTCCAGGCTTTCGGCCATTTGAAAATAGCGGATTGTGAGCTTGTAGATCTGCTATTTTCAAAACATTTGTATATAATTTGAAAACTTCAAACCCTAGATAGCCATATATAAGGCCTGGCCCTACCTGGGCCATAACTGGGCTGGCCCGAGGCCCCGCCTGGCCTTATTTATTTATTGGCACACATTTTACATTTTACGAAAACGCCAATATCTTACTGGCGTCTTACTGGTTACTTAAGTACATTCATTTTGATGCCATACTTTTTTACTCAAGTACATTTTGAATGCTGGACTTTTACTTTTTAAGTAGTGGTAGTTCTATATTGCAGTATTGAGTGCTTTTTCCACCAGTGCCACTGATGAACTCAGGGGTCATGATGAGACACTGCTCTTCTGTCAAGCGTGACCGGCAGGTGACAAATACAGAGGTCTCGAGCTGCCAACGTCCACTGCCACCAAGCTTTTACAATGGCATTCCATCCGAAGAAGGTGCCAAGTGCCGAAGTTACCGCACTTTAATAGAGTTGGACGTTCAGGCGTCTACGATGTCCAAGCTATAAACATTAATGGACCTCCAGCCAGAGGAGTGGATCATCAGCTGGCCGCACTGTTCTCATGGCTGCTTGGGAGCAGCGCTACGGGCAACCAACATTCTAGGATGAGGCCTGCGAACAACTGTGCCAGGACCAGAGAGAGAAGATGGGAATCGACGCAACTGTCATGTTGTATGTATTTGCTGACACAGCGCAGTTATACTGCATTCTCATGTCCTGTTCATGGAGGAGTTGGCCCTGGAGGCCTTTACGCGGTGGCTAATAAACCACCCCCTCTGAGAGTACGTTCATTTGTTCAGCCCACTGACACTCTGCCGCCAATGCACTTGGAGAAGCAGAACGGACCCTTACCATGTATCACCAACTGGGCTCCAAATGGGTGGAAGATGAAACCATCTGTGAGGAAACAGTGCAGCAGACGTCCCCAGTCTTCCACAACCAGCCACGAGAGAAGCCAATGAGGTGTCAGTGTGGCTGCTATCGATGCGGAGTAACGGGACAAGTGGCACATCACTGCTCAGCCCTGACACAGTGATGTAATATGCAGCCTTTGCTGTTTCCCCTTCTCAGGGAACACAGACTCGGTCAGCTAGGCCACACCGGAGGACTATATCTGGCCTGTGAGCTGAATCTGAGTTTGAGAAAAGGCAGTGGTTTTCAAACTTTGTCAAGGACCCCCAAACTAATATACAGCCTACTTGACTGTGGACATGAATATACTGTATATTAAAAAAAGATCTGCCAGGGACAATTTTTGAAGATCTTCTATATAAACATTATTGATGACTGAAATTATTTCAAGTAATAAATAAATAAAAGAATCACACGTGGGGTGCTTATCGTACATCATAATGAATCGTCTCATACTGGCCAATCAGAATGCCTGTTGTCACATATCTACGCCATAGTTGGCGGACATTTGACCTCGTTTCTCCTTTCATTGTTGATGGCAAATATGAGACGTGTGGGGACAAGATGACATAAATGTTGTCAATGGCATTTAATGTTTGTGTTGCGGACATTTTGTGGGGACAAAAGGGGCGCTCTCATCATCATGGGTTTGATTACATTTTACCCAGGCCCTAGGTCCGGAACCTGCTCATTTCTGTGGTTGACATAATAGGTAGACTGGAGATGACGTAATTTTTATTGTATTTTTTTTATTAAACACACTGGTTGGCTGAAGGGGTTATCCTGTCAACACTGTAGTCCCATAGAGTCAGACTCTGGAGTCTGACTCACCCGATACTCCCGGAAATCTTCTGACAGAAAACATGTGTTGCGACGTGCTTGCGGTTATGGTTAGGTTTGGGGTTGGGGGAGGGTTAGAAATAGTAATGTTTGACATACTGGGCTACTAACCCTAGCCCGGCCAAACCCTCAAACCTAACCCTAAAACTGCAAGAAGCGACGTTTGACATGCTTGCGGTTAGGGTTAGGTGGTTAGGCAAGACAGTCGGGGCAGGGCTGAGGACGGGGGCAGGGCTGAGGACTGGGAATAATCGCTTGATTATCCCAAACATCGGCTGTCTGACTCCAGAGTCTGACCTTCTGCCTGCCTGTGAGGTGTTTCTATGACTGCTGCTTATGTACTGTGCATGTTTCAGTGTGATCTGGGAAGGAGAGTCCAGCCACCAGGGGAAGGAGAGTCCCTATGCCTATGGGGTCCAGCCACCAGGCGGCGCAGACACACAGAACATTACATACACTGAGTCACGAACAATTAAATTCTGGTATGGTGATTTCTGTGACACGTAGGCCAAAAAAGGCAGAAAAGTGGATAGAGCAAATCATAACAATTTACTCATTGAGCGATCTAAGGTTCAAAGTTATTTTAACGATTGAGTGTGAGCTTCAGTTCCTGAGGGATCTTCACTGCCCTCTACCATATTGCCGAATTTATCACACAGCGATAGCACAGAACTGCCAAAACTTCAAAAATGTATCCATAATATTAATTATTATTATTATTGTTGTAATAATAATTGTAATAATACAATGCATACATACATACATACATACATACATACATACATACATACATACATACATACATACATACATACATACATACATACATACATACATACATACATACAGTAGGAGCCATATCACTTGATTTCATGTTTTGGGCGGAATGGTGCCCCCTTTGGTCGCCTTGCAAATGGCACCATGGTTTCCCTTTGATTAGGCCACAGGCCCACAGCTGTGTGGAAAGACGTCACGCCAGTAGAGAAACAGATTTTCAACAGCACGCACGCACAAACCCTTATATTATTACTCGGAGGCACAAACGCACAGGGCAGTTAAGAAAGAAAGAAGGAAAGAAACCTTGAATTATTAGTTTATTTGAACCCTGCACTTGTTTTGAAACCTTTTAGTTTACGTCTGGAGCCGGGTTCCTGTTTGCCCCCGTTTATTTTGAAACTTTGACACAACTCAACTCATTCACAACTCCTGCCATAATCATTGTCAAGCCGTTTCATCAAGAGTCATCAATCAACGTCAACAAACAGTGAGTAAGCACAAGACGCTCAAGTGTTTGCTAGTTGAAACGTATTTTCTTTTCATATTGGACACACGCACACACCACGACAACGGTGCGACCAGAGAACTCTCCTGTCTGCCAAGTGGCACACCTTTATCTTGATTGAGTCAGACTAATTATAACACCTGTCATCTGTTAATGCGTCTAGCCTACACTGCTACTCAGTCATCAAGAAGTGGGTTTCTCTACTTGTCTGAGCATCGCAGTGACGTCAGACCCTCAGTTCCAGAAGTGAAAACCCCATTCATTTTCCTCATAGACTTTTCAAAAAGTATTTATTAAAAGACGTGGACAAAGCTAACTCGGATCGTGACAAATCATGACAATAAACACAATGTTTTGGGCCAATCAAATATTTTTAAGAAGAAAAACGAAACAAAAAGTTTTGTATCCTGCCGTTTTTTTCTTCTTACTAATGATTTGAACGGCCCAAAATATTGTGTTTGTTGTCACTATCCGAGTTGGCTTTGTCCACGGCGTAATCATGTTTATATAAATCATTTTAGAAATGTCAGAAAATGAACAGAGATTTCACTTCCGGAACTGGCGTAGGGGGCGGGACTGCGATGCTCTAGTACTTCCATTGATCTATTATGATTCTTTTTTAACGTTTTTGCTTGATGCCAGCCCCTATTGGCCCCAAGTCGGCCAGGTCAACTAGTGTCATGTTGGCATAGCTTATGTAATATTAATGGTAAAAATAAAAGGTGTGTGTGTGTGTGTGCGCGGCTATATGGTTGAAGCATTCCATTTCCTTGTGATTATGGACGGTATAAATAGGAGTAGGACTTGTTACAAAGTGTAATGAAGTAGTAGCCTATAGGTGGTGTTGTGTTTGTATTGTGTGTTAGGTATGATTGCGTTTTGAGTATCTTTTCTGGAAGTGTCCCTCATTACAAATTCTGGGAGCTCCTGCAAGAACTCTAAGCCATTTTCAATTCCACCACTGAATCACTGATTATATCCTTAGGTTTTTTTGTTTGTTTGTTTTTAACCACCCCAGCACACCCCATGCACTCTGACTTCCTGCTGCGCACAGATTGTCAACAGCCAAACCAATCTATGCCCTTGGGAGTGGTGCGTGCCAACTTGTGAGTGGAGTAGTCTGCCCTGTTGCACAACATACTGCACTGCTTGTATTTCTGTTGACCGTTTGATGACTCAACATTATAACAACCAAACTTGGCAGCAGGTGGTGGTGTTACTCCAACAAAACCAGGCTTTGGGCTGATGCATTTACACTAAACCTCACCAGAGCCAAATCCTGTTGATATAGCCTTGTTCCCAGCACTTTCTGCTGTTGATATTCAATGCCCTGCGTGTCTTATCAGACAGTTCTGCTTGCCTGTGAGGTGTTTCTATGACTGCTGCTTATAGTCGGGCAGACGAGCTGTACGGGTGAGAAATTTGGTATGTAGTCTTTTTTTATTGGCGTAAAATAGTGTCTATATACATACCTTCATGAATCTACTTGCTGACCGGCTGTCGGTAATGAGCAATCTTTTTTTATAGCGGTTTCTTGTGACCCTCCCATTATAATCCTATGGCAGGCAAAAATGTCAAACTCCTTTTGCTTTAAGTAGCATGTGACATGTCAAACTAGGGGGTTTTCATGATTGTGAATCCATTCCAAGCATTAGTTTTGCAGAAAAAAACACTCCTTGGGCTAAAAACAGCCATAACAACTTCACATTTGTGATGACATCACATTTGTCATTCCTAACATCGCGGACCAAAACAACTCAGCCGCGGGTCCATCTATGCCTAGAGTGAAGCACAATGTAGTGTGGTGGGGGGTTGCCTAGGATATCTTCTACTTTGGTGTTTCTCGCATTTGACTGGCACTGGCCTCGTGATCCCGCCTAGTGTAACGGAAGGGAATGTGTTAAATGTAGGCAGGCGCGTCACCACCATTCACTGAGTACGTTGCAACACCCCCACTCTCACAGATAGGTGATTTCATCCCCCACACTTTTGACCACCCAAGTGTTTTTTGTGCCATTTTTGCCTAGCCAAAGCATGCCTACTTGGGAATTTTAGCTGGTAATAAGCTAAAAATCCCCTCCCTCAAAATTTTGATACCCTGTGACATCCCTGAATGTATATACTGTGTGGTTAATATGGCCATACTTTTTTGAGAAAGGGATTCTTATTGGAACAATAAGATTCCAAATTCCAATAATGTTTTTTTTAAAGCAGGTTTTCAGAGAATTAGCATGGTATACAAGTGCCAGTGTTGGTGGCTTTGTCCACTGGCTTGGCATAGCGTCATTTTGTGCGTGCGTGCGCGTGTGTGCCCGTACAATAAAGAATGTGAACAGTGTAAAGTAGAGGCCTGCATCTTCTCTAAACAGAAGGTCGCAATCTAATGTAACACACAAACAGGCAGCTCTGCGCTGCGGTGCCATTGTGAATCGTGGCCCTTTAAAAATGCATGCTCGCTCTCGGCTCTGTATCCTTAATGAGGTGTGTCTGAAATATTTGATATCCTCGTCCTCATTTGCAAAACAAATACGTTTATTTTCATTAATATTTGATACGGAAATGAATATATGTAAAACACATACATTAATTAGTCTGTTTTGATCAATTGTCTCTGTCTAATGCCGAGTGAGTGTTTCCGCACACAGTAACTCCCCACAGGCTATACTGTTGCATATCATTCGCTGGTGCTTCAGAGCAAAACCATTTGATTTTCAAATTGAGATTTACCATCTTTAAACACTGCCTATGCCCAAAAAGTTGGCATGGTTATATTTGTAAAGAAATGATAAAAAGCAAGTCTTTTGCTCAGCTAATTTTTTTTATATTTGTATAAGAAAAGAAAAAAGAATCTCTCATATTGAAATTTTTGTTCCTCAAAGTATGAATGGAACCATAGGTCTACATTACACTGATGTTTTACATGTTATAACATTGCAGATACTTTGTGGGTAACAATGTTGCCTTTTAACGGTGACGCTCAGGGATGTGGACAGTTAAGCAACCTTTATTCCACTTGTTGATATCATTTTGTTCTTATCCATTCAGTGGTAAGCTACACACTACTTAAAGGCAAGGCCATGAACTGAATAAATTAATCTTATTGGCCATTTGCTGGATTCTCTCATTGTATTTACTTGAAACTAGATGACACTCATTTTGATCCTATAATAATATTAATTATGCAGCCTATTTGCACACTAGTGTACACAGAATCCTCAAGGATTAATCAGACCCACACAACACCCATGTCTTTATGACAATCAAACAGGCAGTCGTCAGTGTAATGTGCAATGTCTTCCCCTCCCCACCCGATGGCAATGCATATAAATGTGTGGAACAGGGAGTTGGTGCACACAGTGACCACTAGAGAGCAGTGGCGCTACATGGCATGGTAGAAAGGATGCAGTGTTGATCAGTGTGATGGATTCTCTCTGGCAGTACCTTGGACAGCGCCAATCTGGTGAGTCATACTTAACCACTGTATCCAGGATGTTTGGGTGGGGTACAGTGAAAGCCCATTCAGTAATTAATGACAATAATTAATTACAACACATTTGCACTGAAAAGGGCAAACAATTGATAGTTTAGTCGTTTTTATTTTCATACTAGGTCATGGGATGTTCAATACGTGTTTGAAGTAATACAGCACACAGATGGTGGCTGATTTGACATCAATAGTCTTTGTATGGGATTGCTTGAGTGTCCTCAAATGGCAAGACGACCTGCCAAAGAAGCAGAGGATAGGGTTTGCGTTTCGCAAAAAGTGCTTTTCATATCGGACGGTGAGCTGGCACAGAGGTTCAGTTCGTGAATCCTCAGCTTCAATATCCCCATCATTGGGAACCCAGCCGGTGTTGATGAGTGCGAGCTGATGGTGAATGACAGTTCTCAGACGCTGAGAGTCAATCAGCGGGGCTGTCTGGCTGGAGGATGAGAATGAGATATGTGTCAACCTCCCCCAAGGCATCTCAATGGGGCACCCGCCTCCATCCTGTCTCCAATGTGCCATTTATTTCCCTCCCCTTTCCGCCTCTGTGCCTGCTAGGCCGTCGTTACCGTCATCCCCTCTGGCATTTGTGCATATTGTGAGGCTCTGCTCTGCTCTGCTCTGCTCTTCTCTTCTCTTCTCTTCTCTTCTCTTCTCTTCTCTTCTCTTCTCTTCTCTTCTCTTCTCTTCTCTTCTCTTCTCCAATCTGCTCTGCATCTGTTCATCTATCTTTGTACAGTTTTTCCTGTTAAAGCTACATGTCTGCACTTTCATCGCTTGTCAAACTCGCTCATCTCCCCGCCTCTTCTAATTTTCCCCATTCTCCTCTCCCATGATGCGTTTGCTGCTATGCAGTGCCTCTCACTTTAACTCTCCAGCCCCATCTGTCTCTCATTCACTGGGCTCTCCCTCTACGTCTTTCCTCTCCCGCAACCTGCCACCCTCCCCTCCGTGTTCTTCCCTGTATTCTCCTGGAGCTATAGTGAGGAGAAAATAGGGATAATTCAAAGACAAACAGATGAATGGTGATGTCTTGCGTTTTGCTGTATAGCCTGCTGAATTTGTGTGTCCATTGAAGACAGAATATGCGCTACATATTGTAGCCCCATACCACAATAGAGAGGTCGGCGTTCTCTTGATGCGGTCTAAAACGCAAGACATATCAATAGATCCAAGACAAACGGAGAGGCCAATCCATCCCAGCACAGTGTGCGTTAAGTGACCAGCTTAATGAGCATGTTGGCTGTTTTAACTCTTATTCATTAGCAGTCTGGGGTCATAAAAGCTCAGCAGGGAGGAGTCTTCTTCTTTTCTGGCCCCTTCCTTTTTATTTCCCTCTTATATTCTTTCCAGCATATTCTGAGTTGTGCGAGGTGCAGCATTCCACCACAGCATGTCCTCTTCTTCAACGTGTCTCTAATTAGCTTTGGAAACAAAACGCAGTATGGCAGTGGTCACATGGATGTGTGCGTGCATGCGCACAGCCGCACACACCCATACACACATGATCTAATTAGGAACCATCACTTGTACTTTTCCTGCTGGAGGATAATGAAAGGACAGGGTTGAACAACGGACTTGTCCTTTAAAAAAGGAACACACACACACACACACACACACACACACACACCCACACACACACACCCACACACACACACA
>OOFJ01032604.1:8278-20788 GCA_900323375.1 Benthosema glaciale
TGTGTGTGTGTGTGTGTGTGTGTGTGTGTGTGTGTGTGTGTGTGTGTGTGTGTGTGTGTGTGTGTGTGTGTGTGTGTGAGACAGTTGTAATGTCTACATTCCAGCACGGTGGGAGGGTTTCCAGGGCCATACTATGGACAGCTAGCAGTTGGCAGCCTCTTACACTGTGCATGTTTTGATGATGTCACTCAGCGTAGCTAATGGAGGGATTTGATGTACTGTACTCACGCCAGAGCCATGATGCTGAGGGGCCGGCCTGCAAATGACTCAAACCGCTTCATATCGTCCGAGGACAGGCCCATTCCACTGTCTGAATGACCCCCCTGTTCAGGTAGAGGGAGAGGGAGAGAGAGAGAGAGAGAGAGAGAGAGAGAGAGAGAGAGAGAGAGAGAGAGAGAGAGAGAGAGAGAGAGAGAGAGAAAGAGAGAGAAAGAGAGAGTGTTAGACTGTACAGTCGATGATTATGTACATGGAACAGTTCCAGATTCAGTCCCAGAACAGTTCCAGATTTGGCACAAACAAAGTGTGATTCCTCCTTCCAAACCGCTCTAAAAGAGCACCTACAGGTGGCTGAAATTTGTAACGGGTCCCTGTAAAAAGTCTAAGCTTATGACCCCCCGCACCACCACTTGTTTACCGTACATATCAATCAATCATTCAAGGAATATTTGTGAATTCTGTGTTAAGGTACATTTTCCACTTAAACCTCAGATGCCATACACACAACACATGAATCACCTTTGTAATGTTCAAGGACAGGTTTACTTTACTGCTCTCTGAGTGAATGAATAGTCAGCATAAATAGCTTACCCCATGATTCTCATTTGTCCCATTCTCCATGGTAACTTCATCGAATGTTTTTACACTGGCCGGACGGATCTTTATGTTCCTGATGAGAAAATATTCACAGAGTTTAAGACCCCAAAAATCATCCAAAATGTTCTTTTTGAGAAAATCCCAGGCTTAACTCTTATGGCAGATCGGTTCGCAAGATCAAAAGCAATACAAGCCGGAACCTAATGAAACAGATGAACAACTGCGCGTAGCATGCGTGAAATTGTTTGAGGCTTAATTCAATTTTACTTATTGAAATGTCTAAAGTGACTGTTTACTTCAGCCTAAGGGATAGCTATCATTACCACATTTCAACGCCTTCTCAATAAACACCTTTCAAGGACCTGTGAAAATCCGAGAGCTCAACAAATATTATTGTAAGTGGACATAAATCTTCGAAGCAGGGTCAATGGTTTGGGGGGAAATTCCTTGCTGAGGCCACAATGCAACAAGCCCTCTCGGCCATCAGGCTGCTGATGTGTGTATTTCTTATCGCAAACCAATCACGCTGCTCATTGTCCTGAAGGCAGACCTGAATGTTTACCTTGTGGACTGTAGAGTATGGTCCTGGGCGCCACATGAAGTATATACGTTAAGAGAACGCGGTGCATTTTGGATATTGTTCAGAGTAAACAGCTGATTTGGACATTATCGTTGGCACTAACCATGCATAACTGGGTTGAAGAACGATCTTTAAATGCACGATTAATCGGTAGCATAATCGGAATCGGCCATATCGGCCATAAAAATGCCACACCAGTTATGACCCTGCAAATAATCGGAGATCGGATATCGGTCATGTTCCAAATACATATGATTTTGTATGCATTTGCTCTCACCAGGTGCTCCCCGAGTCACGGTGAGAGACGGGCCGCGTGGGGGTCTCCTCTGACTCCACAGCGGTGCACGGGTCTCCTCCTGCCTTGGTCAGCAGCGCCGTGTTGATGGGAATGTAATGCTTGCCTTCCTGAGCCCACCGAAGAAACACAACTTAACGTTAATGTTGTTGTAAAAGCAGCGTCATGGCAGCATGATGGCAATTGCATGTGATGAATACGTGAAACTCGGAGGACATTTTCATGGGTGACGCTGTCTGCATGCTATCCAAACATTCAGTACCCACAGGCCGTGGCAAGCGGCCAAGGAAACTACGGTTGTGCCTAATAAATCGTGCGCGGAATGTAGAGGCCGGCGAGGTGATGATGCTGCTAGAGACAACCTTACCGATGACCCCCATAAAGGACTGATTGTTAGATGGTTTTAGCTGTAACCGAATGGAGAATTAACGGAGAGCTCTTTCTGTCCAATCAGGATAGTTTCCCATGAGGATTGCTTTCACAAAGTCATTTGTAATGCATACACGCCATCGTTTAATGTTGATGCAATGTCTGGCCTCGACTTAATCTCTTATTACCTTGCAGAATCTGCACCGCCATCTAGTCTAATGTAACTGTTAGTTTGCCTGCCGGCCGGGCAAGTCTCTGCACTAATGTACCACCTGGACAAAAGCCTACTCTCTTTTGTAGTCGGAAGTGGGAGCATATCTATGGATATGTGAGAGGCTCTCTAGTCTTCAGCATGTGAATGAAAATTATCCTGCTCTTGTTGGGGATGTGGCCAATGTTCTGTCATCAGCAATAGATGCTGTTAAACTCCCTTTCTTTCACGATTGTGATTCTTAAAAAGAAAGACCTTTTTTTCTTTTACAGGGAAAATTCCCAGTGTCTCACTCTCATTAATTTATGGTCATCTTTCACTCTGAAACCCTGTCTGTTTTGGGGAGGTGACGAGGAGCTTAAAAAAATATGCGAATGGATGATTAGATTATGTTAGGAGGACAAAAATAATATTTCATATACATAAAGAATATTCACTATTAACACACCATAAATAACAGAGACAGTCTCCAAGATTAAAAAGCCATTTGTATTATTGTACCATGAGGACCTTACAAACTCCACAAACTTCTCCCAGGCCAAGTGATATTGTAATTGTGTCACATTAGTAATTCATGTTTTTCCATGACCGGTTCCTCTGACGAGGCTGCCTGGTGCCTTTTCAAAGGTATAGACGCCAAGTGATTGTATTGTTGAGTGTGACTTCCCTTTGCAGTTTGAGTTTACAGTAAGCACCCCCCTGGGCTAGACTCCATGCTGCATCTTCTTCAGACCGCAGCACTTAACTCGGGCACGGAGCTTCCTGAACGCTTGCAACGAGTGTGACTCACTGCTCGGTGACTAATTTCATTGTTAAAAGCAGGTTTTGTTAAGGCCACTGGAGACCTCAGTTATGCGTTTGATGGTCGTGGGTTATTGTCTCCTACTCGTCATATACTGTACCTTTGCGTATTCTGAATCTTATTAACCATTTCAACCCTGTATATTCATTGACCTGGGAGGGGGGTCAATGAATATAAACCAAATCTCATGACCAAAAATAGTCGATAGTTATTGACCATCTAATTACCAGAGGGCATCTCTACCCACAGACACTAGGGTGAGTTTATAGACCCTGATGGGACTGTTTTTTTCTAAAGATTTTCACAAACATCCACACATTTTCATGAGTTGAAGGCAAATTCAGTCATTAAAAAAAAAAAATCCTGAATAAAATAAAAAATATTAAAAAAAATCCCTAAACTGCCCTCAGCCCTCCTCTTCCGGTGGGGTGCCTAAATATTTGTCCACATGTAGGCCAATGTTCACATGTTCTGAATGCGCCTGCCAGCAAAGCTCGGAATCTGTTCTTGAGAGATTAGCCAGCTCTCAACACGGCACAAAGCGACACTTTGTGAGCTTGTAGATCTGCCATTTTCACTGGTTTGGGTCCCGGGGAAAAATCTGATTTCCCTTTTGGGTCTTGAGCGTAAAGGTTTGGGAACCACTTGTTTATTTAATATCAGAGCTCAGGCCTTTAGACAGGAAACAGTCAACACTGTTTTTGTTGAAATAATGCCATAGATTAATTTAATCAATTTTCTTCCATTTGGCAATAGAGTAACTGCAGGAAGAATTGGTATGCAGCACGCAAGCATGCAGAAACCTTCATTTTCAGACTGAAGTCACACATGCATAAGTTGCCCAGCTGAGTGTTTCATTCCATAATCACATACAAACAAGTCAATTGCAGTTGTCTTTATTTTTATTTTTATCTCAGACAAGTCGGGATGGCTGAATGTCAGAGATTATGTTTCCACAGCAGTCTGTATGTTTGTACATCTGTTTGTTTGTCTGCCCATATATGAACAGCTAATCTCTGGCACTGTTGAACTGATTGGCGTAAGACTACAAACAATTCTTTCAATAAATGGACTGAAGTGTTGCAAGTGTGATGTACCTGTTGGACGCTGGCCTGAAGCAGGTCTCCCAGCCTCTCCACCAGCTCTGTGAAGGTGGGTCTCTCCAGTGGCTCTCCCTGCCAGCAGTCCAGCATGGTCTGGTATCTAAAAGAAGAAAATACAACAGAGGACTCATATTACTCAGATGGACATACTATAATCTGTTCAGATCTATACATCTCTCCCATTTAGCCATCAGTCTCCTTTAATTTCTTCCTTTGGAATCACAAGAACATAATAATATAGCTGCTAATGTAGTAGCAAGGCAACAAAACTACAACAAATATGTCTACATTTGCTTTACTGACAGCCAAAATGCATGCACCTTGCTATCATTTTATTGCTTCTCTCACTCTGTGTGTATTTATCTATAGCTCGTACTTTACTTAGTACAGTACTGGACCACCAAGTGGAGCTGCTGTCAGCGCCAATAAAAACAAATATATATATATATATTACAAGATAGAGATAATTATATTGAATTGATTGAAAAACACTTCACACCATACAGCAGCAGAGTGAAAAATCATCCGCAAAGTTAAAGGAGCACTTTGACAAGTGACCCCTTGTGTCAGTGGACTTCAATAGACATGCCCTTAACAGATGGAAAATGGCATACACGCACGCACGCACGCACACACGCACACACGCACACACACACAGATATTCGGCCTCCATGTGGTCCGCCGTCATCTAGAATATACCTATACATTCCGCTGTCAATTTTCCACACATTCGGAGCCTCCAGGGCTGTATCTGATTCCCTTCTGGTGCCGGTGTGAACGCTAAGGTGCACACAAGGCCCTCCTCAAGGCCTCTGACAAGCTGTCAGCGTCTCCGCCCATGTGGGAAGACTCAGGAGCCGCTACGCGAGTTTCCATTGCAGTGGCCTGTAATGGCCTCATGTCTCACGCCGTGGAGGAATTCAGAAACGGATCACCGCTGCGGCTGCCGGCCCGTTTAAATCAAACCCTCTCAGCATGTTGGTGATTGGGACCCGTCCCTATCCTGTTTCTTCTGCAGCAAACACACACACCCACCCCCACCCGACCCATATCCAACCCCTTCCTCCAAATCCAGAACTCTACGGAAATAGAGCCAGGTGCCCATTAAGCCCATTATGTTTCCATCATTGGCACCAGATTCAGTCAATTCAGTTTTTACAGTAAAATTACAGTAAGGAGCAGGTGGTCCATTACAGTCTGTATTGACTTCACCCCCGTCCCAATGGCGTTTGTGTTTCTCTTCAGCCAGACCTTAGAGCCGAGGAGACTCTCATGCAGTGCTGTCATGTTAGACTGCATGCAGGGAGCTGAGAGAGCGGCTGCAGTGGGATTCCCATGTTATGTTAATGAGCAGTGGTGTAAAAACAACTCAAATGTTTTACTTAAAACGTCTACCCGCCAGAATTAATTAATACATTTGCTGTAAGTCATGCCAGGATTTCCCCTCGTTTTACCCTTATTTTGTAGAGCTAAAACCTGCAACCGGATGTTACAAATGTTCCTTCACTGTGTGTGTTGTTGTCATATGCACTTCGGTCTAACGCTCGACGATGACAGAGCCTGATCGTGACGATTACGGCGTTGGCTATCGGCCACAGAATAAACCTTGTTTTGACCAGAAATGCCACCTGGGACAATGAATTGGCGATAAAGGCGATCGAAAAAACAGAGTGGGCGCGGGTGCACGCGAAAATCATGATTGCACTCCCCATTGCTGTTGACAACATCACCTAGCAACCCAATGCTAATGTAAGTAGCATTATGAGTCGATCATAAGCACTATAAAAGAGCAATTGCCATACATCTACTACGGCAATGGCCGTATTTATTCATTGCTGTAGATCTACGGTAATGGCGTTAAATGTGTTAAGTAAAACTAGCAATACTGCAATGTAAAAATACACTGTTACAAGTTAAAGTCTGGGTAATCCAAATTTACTTTAGTAAAAGCACAAAAGTATTGGCATACCAAAAGTATAAAGTATGCAGTTTCAAAATCTTTTGAAAATAGCAGATCTGCTATTTTCAAATGGACAAAATGTATACAGTAGGGCTTAAGTGGTATGTTTAGTAATAATAATCAAAAAGTAACTACCAGTAGTAACTAAAGTTTTCAAATAATTATAGCAGAGTAAAAGTACAATTTGCCTCTGAGAGTAGGTTGTAAAGGAATGACAAGTGGAAATACTAGTAAAAAATACCTCACAATTGTACTCAAGTACAGTACTTGAGCAAATGTACTTAGTTACATTCCACCACTGCTAATGCGCAGAGACTTGACCAGGTGGAAGTGCTCCTCACAGTGACAGGATGTCCAGAGCATGATCATAGCAGCCCTCCTCAACGTATCATCGACCGGGCATGTGTTTAAAACACGCTTCCTGTCTGCCGCATAATGAGAATAAATTGACGGCCCCCCAAAGCCTCCCCCACACACCCCCATCGCCTCCCTTTCGAGTCTTCAGGGAGTATAGCGCCGTGGCTGTGGTGGGGCTATTGTAGTAGGATTCCTTATAGGAGTCCTTCCTACATTGTCCAGTTCACCAGTTGGCAGAGGTGGACAGTAGTTGGGCAAGTGTAGAAGGCCGGGAAGGGAAGTGTGTGTACGATGTTTTTCTTCCATTCCTGCCTGTTGAGAAAGCATCCTTCAAATTCCTCGGCCATGCATCAGGCCAGATGGATGGTAAAAGCCACTGGGGGTCTTCCAGCCAATCAACAGGTCACATTCCTGATGAGCCGGTGCAGTGGTGGCACAGATTTACAAGCGTTGCCTGCTATATGCACCGTCCTGCTCTTTTTCAGCATCCATGTAATAGGGGTCAGGGTGAGGGTCGAAGTTTCACGACAGTATGTATGTATGGAGCCGGGCTTACAAACACCTGGGAGACCAGAGGATTCATGCCTGTTTGAATGGTGCATTACGCAGCTCTGCATCCCACTGGACCGCTTGTACTTTGTTGACTGGGCTCCACCGGGGCTCCGTGCATGGTAGGGATGGGACGATAACCACAACAATAATTGTATCGCAGAGATTTTAATTTATTGTGAAATTGTCCTCTGTCATATAGGAGGAATTAGCTTTTGTTGAGCTGCAAATTCAGTCCCACTTAAACCCTCTGTGCTTGACCAGTAAGACACCCTGAGGACGAGAAGCAACCTCGCCCTAAAGGGTGAGGTCGGGTGCACACATCCAGACTGCTGGGAGAGCGTTGGCGCTTTGGCACGGAGATCAACATATGGAATGAATTTTGCACTGGCCATATTGTATATGGAGCGTGTCTTGAGTATACAAGGTTTGATGAGGTCAGATAAACATATGGAATATCAGAACAGGAAGGACGGATGGGGCTGGATCAACATATGGAATGTCAGAACATGTCAGCTCCATATATGCAGATCTAGGTTATGATCAGTCTTCTCCATGAATGGGTTAGAAGAGGTGTCGTGAATGATCTTCATATATGGTGGCGTAACGCATCACACAGCGTGATGTTACAACTCACGAGGCATGACCATACATGGAAACGTGTTGTCACGAGGCATGAACATATATGGAGGCGTGATGTCACGAGGCATGACCATACATGGAGGCGTGACGTGACACGGAAATGCACCTGTAAAGAACGCATTTGGGACGCTCTTATTCCACATTACACAAATCGATTCAGATCGATTCGGATCAGTTACATTTGGCAAGCCTTCCCTACAGAATAGGGATGCTGGGGGTTCAATTGGTTCAGCGGCTCTCATCTTGGTTTGTAATTAAAGGCAGCCTTCAGAGGCCTAAGCATGTTGAAAGTGTGTTTTGAAGCGGCATGTGAGTAGCAGAGGTTCTGCGAGAGAGGTTTTTGGCACCGCAACGGGACAGGATCTGCGAGTTAACTGTGTTTGTTTACATTTGAAGACTGCGTTAAGTTCTGGATCGGATTTTCCCGGTCACGTCCAATCGCTGTCTCCCTTGCTTAAGGTTGACAAATCCATTCAGTACGTTGGGCTCCGATTAGCGCAAGACCCTTTAAGAGTCTGGAACTCTTAGTGCAACGTTATACAGCTTTAATCGTCTCAAAACATATACAGCACTTGGCGCTTGACAACATGGTCCATTTCAAATTAAAACCACGCTGCATATTCCAAGTATATCCTGTAAGTCTTATTATAGCATATTAGACAGAAGCTTAAGGGTCGATTACAGGAAGTGTGATCACGGGGTTTGAATTGGGAGCAGGCTTTTCAAATCTCAGAGAGATGTGTGTATTGGACGGCCCAGACACAGTGCCTGCCTGTACTGCTTTGGGTCTTGCATGGTCTCTGGCTTCACCATAGACTGACTGACAGCACTATTACCAAAGGAGGTGACCCTCCACTCCTCCACAGGTATTCTTTTACATCCGCCACTCACTGCCCAACAGAGAAGAGAGCATATCCAGCTTCTGGCTCTCCTCACAAGGGGTCCGTCCATTCTGTCCCAAAGCGCTGCCTTTAATGTAGGGCTCAGTTTACGGCAGCGGCCGTCCGTGTCAATCTGAAAATGAATATGATGTTCAAGCCCCACCACCCCAGAGCCAATCAGAAGCTCATGTTTCCTCTGCAAACATTCAGGGGGACAATTACCTGTGATTTTTTTTATCAGGCTCTGCTGGCCATTCAGAAGTTTAAAAAACAGATAGGATGCCCTCCTCTCAGTTGCACTTGCTGACTTTATGTTCTTGGTCTATGCTCCCTTGTTTTAGTCTTTGGATAAACCGGAGGGCCATGTAGAACAGTAAAACACATGCAGCAGGTATTCCAGCTGACAGAAGGTCATGAGCGCTAGAGTGTAATAAGTGCACAATAATTGTAGGTGATTTTGTATCCTTACATTTCGGAGGAAGAGTATTCTGGAGCCCTCATCCTGGTACCTTCTTTCAGCCTACAGCAAAATTCTTCATCAATTTGGAGGCCCGGGTATGGAGAGGCACCTGGGAGAGGAAAGCCATAATAAGTGAACTGGTATCACGATTAATGATGATTAATTATTCCTCACAGAGCATGACTGCATTTAACTCGGTTTAGTAATGCTATTCAGAGATACCGCATTATCCATCATCAAAATCTTATGAGTCATATACTATGGGTAGTTTAAATTAAAAATATAATTAGTCTGGGGGACATAAATCTGCCAATAAAAACATAATCATAATAAATGTGCCACAGTGAAACCATTACAGATGTTTTGCAATGCAAAGCATTGCCTACAAATCACCAGTTTTATAGAACCGCAGTGTTTTCAATAAATGTTTTTGACAAATCAACATGATTCCTAATTCTTCCTCTGGACGTAAGCAGTCATGTACTGAGCCAATTCATATCTACTATCTAATCTTAACTGCTTTTAGTAAAATATTACCCATGCGATGCAATCCATTACATTTCTTGGTGTACTAAACACTATCTTGTGCTTGGCTGAGAGTCCCAGCATCCTCCTTGTGCATTCTGTAGATACTGCCCCCATGTTTCATAGTGTCATAGAAAGTGCTCTCATCTTTTGTTCTTCATCACAGAGTATTTTATCTTATCTGCAAACGTTGCTATATATTCTGAAAACCTATTTATATAAAGGCACCATTTAGGATGGTCAGACACTTCACGTGCCAATCTGCCCCCCCCCCCCAAGCAAAAAACAAAACAAATTGAACTAGTGCAAACTTTTGACCCCAGAACATTATCGCGCTCCAAGACTTGCTCTTTGCCATATTTCTTTGTCATTTTGTTTCCTTGTTTGCTGATTTATCTTTCTGTGATCCAGTTAACACTACCCATATGTGTTCCTGTGATGTTAAATGTCTGTGCTTAAAAGAGAGTGGAGGAGAAGGAAAGAAAGAAAGAAAGAAAGAAAGAAAGAAAGAAAGAAAGAAAGAAAGAAAGAAAGAAAGAAAGAAAGATAGAAAGAAAGAAAGAAAGAAAGAAAGAAAGAAAGAAAGAAAGAAAGAAAGAAAGAAAAGGCGTAGGGGTGATGTCAGTGGTTTTTAAGCCTTGAAGAAGTGTGCGGTCAATGACAACATGGCATGGTGATTCATGCGCTGGCCCCATCAAAAGCAATGCAGTGCACAGTACCACTGGATCCTTTTTAACATTCACCGCCGTCTTAATATTTCATGCTAAAGTCCTGCTATAGAAACTGAGATGGTGAGCTCTGTGCCGCGGTTAGAGAGTCATGGACTGCCACACAATGCCGACGTCTTAAAGGTTGCAGCGGTTTCACAGCGGGCGTAAAACGTTTACATTGATGGGCTGCTCGGCTACAGCCAGTTTGCACTGCCAGCTGGAAAGAAACAGACGGCTAATAAATGGGAGGTATTCTTTCTTCTTAATGTCCCTTGCCGTGTTCTAAAATTCACAGTCGAACTCCACTAATGTTTTCGCGCGAGCGGCACGAAAATAGCTTTCTCAAGCTGACAATGCAAACCTTCTTTGTCCCAGAGGCACAATTACACAGCAGTAGAAAGACAGTTATTACCCAGTACATCTGGTGAGGCTCTGTGGCTGGGGGCACCTGGCTAGCCTCTCCTCACTGAACATCCTCTATTTAACCACTTAAACCCTCTATTCTAAGTGAAACAGACTTGAGTTACCACTGTACTTGAGACGCTTTTTTCCATCCGCACCAAATCTCTATGGCAAAAAAACAAAAACAAAACATAGGCGATCTACAAACTCACAATGTGCTGCATTGCTACGCGTCGTAGAGCAGCTAATGTGACCCCCTGAATAGACAAGCTCAGTCGTTGAACCGTTGAACTGCTATGCTTTCTGACTACAATTGGAAATCCGCACATTATATTCATTTTAATTTATGACATAAACTGAAGGGAAGATGGCTTTGCCATTAATACTTTTAAAAATGATGAAGTTGTCATTGGCCGGGTTGACAAATATTGGCCTGCTGGCAGCTTACACAATACATATGACATAATTGACCAAGTAGTTTGGGAGATTAGCCGCAGACAGATCATCAATTGAATGCAACATCTCCGCCAAGACATACATAATACAAATAATTAAACCATAGAAATCCTAGACTCTCCCTCCATGTACACTAATTATGGCCATTCGTCTGACTGTTAAGTCAGATTATTACGAGAGGTTGTATAATAGAATGAGAGTTGAGACCCGCTCAACCCGAGTTCAAATGTGTGGTCAGTGGACGAATCCTCCTATACTTACCCAGAGAGAATATCTCCCACATGAGAACTCCAAACGACCACACGTCACTCTGGGTCGTGTAGATCTTGTCAAAGATGGCCTCGGGAGCCATCCATTTGAGGGGAAGTCTAGCCTGTGTGCAGATATGATATCGAGGTAAGATATCATTTACATCTGTGTAGCTCATCACAAACTCATCGTTAATCATTTTGCTGTCACATCTGAGGAGTCGATCTGTTCGGGGTTGTGTGACATGCTGCTCCTTCTTCTGAACTTTCATCAAGGGCCCGTCATCCGGTGTTCTGACAAACACAGTGACACCTAAATTGTTGGACATTTCCAAGAACCTCTGCATTTATCCAGCATTTCTGCATTTGCCAAGTCAAGATATCATGCATAACATTGACGTGCATTGCTCAGTGTTAGGTTCTCTTGAGTGACGGTAATGGCCTGGGAGTTAAAATCTGTTTTCCCAACCAGTCTTAGATGCAGTGGATCCCCTTAGACTGCACTTTAATGTACCTTATTGAACAGTAGCGGAGTAGTCTTTTATTAATTTCTTGTCTCTTTAATTGCAATGTCTGGTTGAATTGTGGTACTTGAAAAGAAATGGGCGGTTCTATATGCACTGTATATTGCAACTGAACAGATGTGAAATTTCAGAGCCTCAATAAAAATACATTGAGGCAAAAACAAAAAACGTTTTCCCGTCAGAATGTGCGAGATGTTAAATGACAATAAACCGGGGGCTCAACGCATAGATAATATTTAATAACAACTCGCCTAATAAACACACTTACGTCTCCCTTGCGCACGTAGTCCGGGTCTTTGTAGATGTCTCTGGCGAGTCCAAAGTCACAGATCTTCACAACATTATTCTCAGACAGCAGGATGTTCCTCGCAGCCAAATCACGGTGGATGCACTAATGAGGGGAAGGCGGGGAAAAGTAGATTTGTGAATAGTCAATGATGTTCAAGACAAGTTCACGTTAATGAACAAATATTGTACTTTTACTCCATGACAATTATTTGAAAACTATAAAAACTAGCCCATCTACAAGCTTACAATGCATTGTGGTGCTACTCTTTGTGGGCTCGTAGATCTGCTATTTTCAAAAGATTTGTATACTTTTATACATTTGAAAACATTTG
>OOFJ01032647.1:0-14378 GCA_900323375.1 Benthosema glaciale
AGCGTGTATGTGCATGTGTGCGTGCAGACTCTACACTCTTGCGGCAAACAATCCGTTTCTTGCTGAGGGGGCAGGTCTTAGTTGCATGTCTAAAAGCTCCTGAGCCACTTAACTCAGTCCACACTGCTTTAGTTAGAGCTGTAGTTGCTCTACTTGTATACATTATGCTAACATTGTTAACATTGTGATCTTTACTGTTGCTATTTTCACTTGAAACAATCATACAACAATGTAATAAATATATAGGGCTTAAGAGGGTAATATGTTTAGAAAGGTCTGATATGAACAAATTATACTTGATTTGTTAAACATAATCCATTAAGCACTTGAACGCTACCCTAGCATACCTATTGGGGTAACATTCGAATATTTCAGATATTTTGTGTAACGCATGGGAATACAGTATAGGGGTGAACTGGTTAACGCCTGTCATATCTCTGTTTAATTACAGCATTTGGAGTTCAGGAATCGAATGAAAGTAGACACAATAACCACTGAATGGCGACCTCCTGAAGTAAGTTTTATATAAAATTAAAAATGTGTCATTGAATATCAGCATATTGTGGATAGATTTTGTTTAATCACATGTTGCTCTCAACTAGATCAAAGTAGCCAGGGTTCGATTTTCTGAGGGGGAATGACTTACCATGTTTTACAAATCTGACCCTGAAAGTAACCGTGTCAAAATACTGTCATTAACAAATAACCTCAGCATATCTGAATAAGCGGTGGTTGTTTTCATTCAGGTGATAGAGAAGTATCTGTCTGGAGGGATGTGCGGCTATGACCGTGAGGGCAGTCCTATCTGGTATGATGTCATCGGACCAGTGGATCCCAAAGGCCTCTTCCTTTCTGCCTCCAAGCAGGATTTTGTTAAGTCCAAGATCAGAGACTGTGAGTTGCTGCAGAAGGAATGTGAACTGCAGTGCCAGAGGGTAAGATGAGCAGGAATAATGTTTTGATTTTATTTTTTGTTGGGCATGGTCGCAAACATGCCCAACAAAATGTGGGGGTGTATGGGGGTGTTTTCATGTAGGAACAGAAGAAAGGCCTGAGAGCACCTTTTTCTAGAATGAGCATGGAATACTGTTTGTTTGTGTCCTCTGCTTGGCCACCTTGTATGTAAAATTAGTTGTTCTTCAAGGTTAATATGAGTTGCTTACATATTGTTAAAATTATGCTTTTTTTGTTTGTTAGCACTGTTCAGATATCTAATCATTTCAGAGAAGGCAATCAAGCAAGTGTTATGTTATGGCAATCTGCTCATTAGATTTTGAGATAACTTGTGTTCAAGTGGAAGGATTGGCAACCTTTTTCACATGTGCCATGTTTTCATTTTCGTGATAGTCAGTGTGCCATATATAATTCTAACACCACATCAAAATGAAATATTACCAACTGATTTTGATTGTCCATAGGATACACATAACAAGTTCAACCTTAGAAATATTTTCTTTCACATCAGTTTGTAATGATCATTAAAGTCAGAGCAATAACCTGCAACTACAGTATCTCCCAGAATCCCTCCCTAGTCATGAGTTAGGAGTTTGAATGAATGTACAATTAAGTGCAGGATGTAATTTGTAGACGAAACTAGTAGACTTAATTTAACTGACAAAACTTTGTTGGAATATTTAATTTGAAAAGAAAAGACGTCTCTCTCACACTTATGCCAGTGTGCCAGTGATCAACATCCCCCTGTGCCAAATGTTGCCTACCGTGTTGCTAAGGCCATTGGGTCAACAACATCAGTAGGAGGCATCCTCTCTAGAGACCATGAAGGTGCACTGCACATTTAATTCAGCCACAGCCAGTATTAGCTTTCAAGATATGTTGTTTGGGACTAAAGTGGTGGGTGAACAGCCTGACTGAGCAACAACGCCATCTTATTAATTAGAAGTCCCATCACTAGTGGGAATACAATTGTTTTTCCCAGTGAAGGCAACAGAGCACACCTAATAATAGCTCCCTTTGTATGTATGTCTGTTGTCTTCTAGCTGGGTAAGCATGTGGAGGCCATAACCATGATCTATGATGTTGAGGGTCTGGCTCTGAAGCACTTATGGAAGCCTGCTATTGAGACATATGGAGAGGTATATGTGCACAAACCTTACTCACACTAACACATGCACAAATGTGTCCTGAAAATAAGGCATTCTGTAAATGAGCAGTGACTCAATTGTGTTGTTGTTTTGCATCTTCAGATCGTTCAGATGTTTGAAGACAACTATCCAGAGGGGTTGAAAAGACTATTTGTCGTTAAAGGTGCATTTGTCTTTTCCCTGTCCCTAGCTAGTAGAGCCTCTACGTGTTACAAGCAAATACAGTAAATTGACTGAGTTATTTTTGTCAGGCCTTTTTAGTTATAATAATAGTATTAATAATAATCACTGATTTCAATAGGTGCAGTGCTCGGGCCCTAATAATACACTTCATGTATAAATAACTTTAACTTCAACAAAACAAAGATACAGTGTACTTAGTAAGTGCAGTTAACAATAAATGTTAAATAATGGAAATGTCTTTTGATGTGCATTGGAAGTAGTGATTTAAGAGAAGACACTGCCTCGGGCAGGTTGTTCCAGTATAGGAGCTATGACAAGCAGAGGCACTGTCACACGTTGTGTTCAACTCGGGAACAACAATAGGTTCCTTGCCTTAGAACCTCATGAGGGGTTTGTCATTATGATCATGATAAATGTCATGATAACCTCATGAGGGGTTAATGTCATCATGATCATGAAATGTCATCATAGCGAAGTGCCACTTCATCTTGATAATATTGGATGGCTAATCTTTTCAGCTGACTGAAAATGACTCTTTGCATCTCTACAGCGCCTAAAATCTTTCCTGTGGCCTACAACCTTGTGAAGCACTTTCTGAGCGAGGTCACGCGATCAAAGATCCAAGTGCTGGGAGGTGAGACAACTTAAGACAGCCTTTTTGCAACTGCAACGATTTCACATAATTTCATTAACCATGTGGAGGCCATTTTGTTCTAATTTCATGGGATGTGAAACCCCATCCCCAAAGACTAACATGAATTTTAGAGAGGTAAAGTGATTTTTGTAAGTTTGGGTCCTTAAGACACCAAATGTCTCTTTTGAGTCTCGAGTTGAAAAACCCCTGAGTTGGATCAAGCAATGCGAGAGTGTGGTCTAGCCCAGTGGTTCTTTTTAGCCTTCTTTTTAACTTTTTAGCCTGTGACCCAAAAGAGAAATTAGACATTCACCCAGGACCCAAAAAGTTATTTGAAACACTTGAAATATGTTGGAATTAGTTTAATTGATGAAAAGTTCACATTTGTTTTCCCTCACTTTTTAAAATCTTTATTTTTATGGGAAACACAAAAAGGGGGTTATTTACTCATGATCCATAAAAAGTTGGGAAACTGTGCTATAGCCAACTCAGAAGTCCTGGATCGCTGCCCTCCACACTCTCCTATCTAACATCTGGGATTTGAGCTCCACAGTGTGGTTAGCTACCGCCACAGTGCATCTACGTTGCTGGTGTGCTTCTTGCCTTTCGTGGCTTTTCTCTGAGTTGGCTCCCAGTTGGAGTAAATGGGCACCATGTGATTGTGAATAATAGTCAATTGTTCCACCTGCTTGCCTATAATAGTCACCAATATCTATGTCCTTTCTGTCCACTCTGGATCTGCAGAAAACTGGCAGGAGGTATTACTGAAATACATCGACCCAGAGCAGCTGCCTGTGGTCTACGGAGGTAAAATGACTGATCCTGATGGAGACCCTCGTTGTAAATCCAGGGTGAGTCCAATCCCCGTCACAAGGATGAAGCAGACCCTCTGCAAACATTTAGGCTGCAGTTCTCTAGTGCTGTTACAATAAACCTGCAAAATAGACGTGCAACCTATTGCTGAAAAAATATGCAAGATGCTGGCCCCTGTAGTGTAGTCTGCATGAACAGATTGCATGGTGCTGTTGCAAATCTTGCCTTGATATTGATGTTTATGTTTGTAGAGATTCTACAATCTGCTCCTGTAGTTAAAAAGCTTTTCTGATAGATGTCCTGGTGGCTCAGTGTGCTTGGACTGGAGTTTCAAATCAACCACACACCTCAAAATGTCTCTCAAGTATTTTGATTATATTGGGCTCCCTGCAACATACTACCATCATGTCCAGGGGGTGTACTTGTACATCAAGCTGCCTCACGCTTACTTACCAAGACCAGTACAGACCTTCAACCAAAAGGTGAGAAGCTGAGAAACCTGCACAATTAAAAACACTAGACCAGTGCCCGGCTGTAGAGAACAGAGTCTGTAACGATGGAAGTTGGAGATCCATGCCCCACCCGGCTATGCAATACCCGGTGTACCCGTTCCACCCATCTGTTTGTCACTTTTATGTATATGGAGATTTCTGTATCCGTCTCTCTGTGTCCTTTTATTCCTGTATATGGAGTTCTGTGTCAGGCCTGCCCAAATTTGTTGTGATGTCACTGTTGTCACAACAGGCCAGCTCCATTTTTGGAGCCCGGCCAGCGGCCATGTCCAGAGCCCGGGCCAGAGGTCTTTTGTGGAGGTTCTGGACAACCGTCGGTCCGACCGACGCAACACCAGGCAGTGCCCGGCGGGCACTGCACTACCTATAGGGGTGTGGAGCGTGTGTGTGTCGAATTTTAAGTCGGCGGGCCTAGCGGATTTCGAGTTTCTGCTTAAATGACAGCTTTTGCTTTCTTCCCAATGCTATCCTGCCTCACAGCATGTAGATGGTGTAGAAGCAGTTAGGATGACTGAACTTTTAGCATGAGTATGCATTAGATAATTTTTCTAGATATGCGAACTGAACCCGGATTTATCATTGTTTCTGTAGATACGTAATTGGGCCTGTGACAGATGAGGAAGAGGAAAGAATATCAGAACATTGGAATGAACCTCAACCTCGACCCCCATTTTTACTTTTTTTTTTTTTTTTTTTTACTTTTTTTTTTGTAGTTATTAGAGAGTGTTAGCTGTTTGAATGTCATTGGCATTAACTGTATAGAGTTTGGTCGTTCTTAAATGAACTTGTGTAATATCAGGCCTTTACATTCTTCAACAGCCGTTCTGGTTGTTCTTATCAATGTGCAGTTGGACCGTGATAAAAGACTGATAGGTGAATGAAGCTGATAACTGTCTGTTCAAAAGAAAGGACTATGCTTTTGGGTGACCTGTCCTTAGTTTTTAGTCATGTCTGTTCTTAGAAAGTTCAAAAAGTGTCTAACAGTTAGACTCTAACCTCATGTCTTGTTAGTATTTGTTGATGTCCTGAGGAAAGTGCCCCAATATGTCTCTTTGTTGGAGGACGTTTATACTGGGTTTTTCTACCTCCTGCCACAGTGTATTTTCTGATAGACGAAGGTACACTATTAATAGAACAGTCATTGAAAAAATAATCAAAATCTGTTTTTATTTACACACTATGAATAGTCATGTTTAAATTAATATTCATCCAAATATTGTATGATCAAATAGCAACATCACAATTCATGGAACATGAAGAAGAGTTTTTCAAACTAATTTCATATTTTGTTATTGCAGAAGCTAGGCTCCTACAAGACTATTCCCTTTAAGTAAGCATGCAGTGTGTAATTGACAAGATTACACAGTGGTGTGTTGACTGTTGGTATTGTGTTAAGGATCATATAAGGGGTTGATCTCAACCATACTGTAGCCTGTTGTGGTGAAGGGAAACTCTTTATCTCTCCTGTGCTCATATCATGACTGTTTCCTATTCTGTTTCACTCTGCCCTCTATTGCCCGGTTCCAGTACTGTACACAATTTCACACCATGTCTTTGGTTTGGTTTTACTTGAATAAATAGATAAGTGCTCCTTTACAGTAGCTGCATGGGCTTATTTGTGTTTGTCTAGGCAGATTTTAATTTGTATTTGAAAATATAATACTACTTTGAGATCTGAATCTCTCCTTTACTGAAGATAATTCATGCTATTCCTGGCTGTTATTTAAAAGGCCTGTGTCACAGTAAGTTATGTCCCTCATCTCCCTCAAACTCTTGCATCTCCTGGCTACATTTCAACATTAACTGTTTTGCTTTACACCAATATTCTGATTTCATGTGTCTATGTGTGTTTTTTGTGTGTGTTCATGTTCCAGATTCAATATGTAGGTCCTGTGCCCACCTCCTACTATGTTCGGGACCACGTGAAGGTGAACTATGACCAGTGTCTCACAGTCGGCCGAGGTTCCTCCAAGCAGATGGAATATGAGATCCTGTTCCCCAGCTGTGTTCTCAGGTTAACACAGTATTATGTAATTGGGTTGAATGCTAATTATTGAAATGCCTACAAGGCAGAGAAGAAATGTAGCAAACGGAGATCAGTTAGAAACTTGCTAGGGGCGTTGTAGTGGTGGTGGGAATTTGGGATCTGATTGTCCACTGGTCCAACGGTGCCGGAGATTAGGACATACACACTGACATGGACGGATAGGCGAAAACATAGTCTCGGGCAAAAATGAAAAATTCAATGATTCTGAATTGAACAATATGTTTCAGTATTCCGACTATAAATGTATCTATTATGTGAGGTGTCCAAGATAACCTGACATAACTGCTTTTTAATAACTCAAGCTCCCACTACTGCATTGTAGACTATACGTAGATGTAGTTTCAAGCAATATCTTCCTTCCAATATAACCATTCTCAGGTGGCAGTTTGCTACGGAGGGGGCAGACATTGGCTTTGGGGTGTTTTTGAAGTCCAAGAAGGGCGAATGGCAGAAGAAGGGTCAAATGCAGCAAGTGGTGTGCAGCCAGCGCTACAACTCCCACCTGGTGCCCGAGGATGGCTCACTTACATGTGAACAACCTGGAATCTGTGAGCTGAATTACCATTCCTTACCGGAGAAAATATGAACGTACTACATATTGACAAATTCAGTCTATGTATGTTCGGACTGGCAGCCCAAATCACATTTTTTGGCCAATCTGTTTTGGAATTAAATTGGTTTAATCAAGTTGGAAGAGCAAAACATGAAAACACATTATGGTGAATCAGATTTGAACCACATCCATGGGTGGTTTGAAATTAGATTAAATTTGATTTCTAAAGATCTCAGTCTGGAATCTGGACACAATTTATATTTTGTTGTACGATGGTGTCACTTGCTGAAAATAGCCAATCACAAGCGCACAATGTGTTTGATTGCAACGCATTGTGAGCCTGTAGATTGTTTATTTTCGGTGTGTAGAAATGGCTCGCAGCACATCGTGATGTGACATTTTGTGAGTTTGTAGATAATGTTATTTTTTGGCGAGTCATACAAACATTGCATAATTACCACAGCAAGCAATGCAGATAAGTCAACATAATCAACAGTGTGGACCGTCGTACTAGAGATCAGACTGGTTTCTCAGATCAGATTTGGCTGCAATCTGAACACCTATAAAAAGATTCATGATTAGAACACGAAAAACTGTGGTCGATGTGTCAGCATGACAAGGTTTTCTGTGTCCTTGCAGATGTGCTGCGATTCGACAACACTTACAGCATCTTCCAGTCCAAGAGGGTCAGCTTCTCTGTCGAGGTCCTACTGCCAACCCACTTACAGTCCCCAAACGGTGGGTCTAGCAGGCCATCAGAAGAGGGGAGCACCAGCCAGCCAGAGGTCCAGCTGCAGTCCCCCAAGGCTAACGGTGGGTCTAGCAGGCCATCAGAAGAGGGGAGCACCAGCCAGCCAGAGGTCCAGCTGCAGTCCCCCAAGGCTAACGGTGGGTCTAGCAGGCCATCAGAAGAGGGGAGCACCAGCCAGCCAGAGGTCCAGCTGCAGTCCCCCAAGGCTAACGGTGGGTCTAGCAGGCCATCAGAAGAGGGGAGCACCAGCCAGTCATGATTGAAGACGAATTCGGTAATACTTCCTATCAACCCTGTGTCTATATGATTCATTACAATCTGCCTATAACAATAAATCGGATTCTGATTTTGAACACTGTATGATTAGTTATAAGCACCATAATACCTCAAAACACAGAACAGCATTTTATTATGAATCCTCATAATTGTAATAGTTTTTATGATAACTTTCAATGGATGCATTATAGTGTGATTGTAAGTTACTATAAATGTTAATTTGTCAATACATAATGACATTCCGGGAGGCGTAGGCAGATAAGATGTATTGCTATTTTACCCCTTTATTTAAAGCACTACATTATCACTTATAGTGATTTATACCATACCATAATGCAACAGTTATTATAAAATATTATAATGTACTACTACTTTGAGAATTATAATTAACTATGATCTGGGCAAATTAGGATGTCCAGTAATTATGAGGTATTATGATCCTTTCATTATGGGTCCTTAAGCTGCAATTATCCTGTGTTATAATCAGATTACAATGCATACATGACCTTATAAGTACTTAGTTTATATGATTCATACTCTGCTATGCTTATTGTTATAAAGCATTATATATGTATGAGTTGTTATAGCCATTTATAGTTTCATAAGCCGGTTAATGAATTGTAGTTATGGGCTTCATAGGAAGTGTTACAGAGAATAATTTTAACATGAGGTAGTCTGAGGAACTGCAGCTGCACTGATTAGTCGCCACTGGTACACACATGTCCTGAGATACTTCATCTGAAAGCAATCTGCAGCCATGGACAATGACCATGACACCCATGCACTGATACACAAATGGAGGAACAGTCTGCAATGCATTCAAGAGAATATCTCACAGGGCAAAATATATCCACTGGACTTGAAAAGTATCTAATATGGTACATACCTCCTACAGAAATACAGTATAGTTGCTCATATTTAATGTTATCTGGAATTTGTGTTTAACCCCACAGACGTTGGTTGTGGGAAGAAATAAATATATTAATGTTCAGGTTAAACATTAAAGCCTTAATTTAAAATAAAGAATGCCCAATATTATATTATACAGTATATTTAACTATTTTTTTGAATTGCCTAATTGCATAATCCTTACCTGACAGTTATAGAATGTAGGTAATGATTTGTAAAAAGGCGTAGTGATGAGTCAAAGCATAGCTTTTGGAACAAGTAATAAAAGTGTCCTTCAGGCAAACTTTTGTTTTTCGAAGCCTGCTCTTGAAGTAGTATAATATACTGTATATCAGTAACACAACACAAATTGACTTGATTGATTATTACTAAATCCCGTTTAAACACAAATAATTTACTTGGCCTGTTGCATTCCATTGCCATTCAAATTTTACTGTACACAATTCTGCAACCCAATGCTTATCTCCCATGGTCCAAATCTGTGTTGAACAAATGGGAAAGCAGAGGTTAAGTACAGTAGGCCAATGATTGAGGTATGGAAATAGGTATAGTATTATTACTATTAGCACATATGGATATGCAAAATGTACTGTATACAGTAGCTATGTCTTGTATAGATAAAATAAATACCTATATTTCTTTGTCATTGTTCCAAATAAAAAAGAATACCATAATTGTGTGTGCGCGCGCGTTTGAGATAGATAGAGAGAGAGCGTGCGTGTGTGCATGCTCATGTGTATTTGAAGGTCTGGATGTGGCCTATGCAAATGGTTTATTGTGCATGCTTCCATGTTAAACTTAGTATGAGGCTTGGACATACAGGCTATGGTTGCTTAAAACACAGTACTTACGGAAGTCTGTGTGTGTGTGTGTGTGTGTGTGTGTGTGTGTGTGTGTGTGTGTCCTTAAAAGCAAAAATGATGTAACCATGGCCAACAGTTGTAGGGCCTAAATGCACAAAGCTAAATCCAATCCAATCCCTATAACACATAACACCATACTGGTGGTGATATAATCAAATGGTTATGGAATGAATATATAGCACCAGGACAATCCAGGAATGGTATTAAAACTGACCAACTTCATTATGAAGGCAGAATAATATTTTGTCACAAATGTGGGAGCTAGATTTTGCAGATAATTCTTACAAAGTACTTGTAAGATTGTATTGTGCTCATCCCAGTAAGTACAATAAAACACAAATGGTCTTTTTTTTAACCATTATTTAAGACTATTGTCTTACCAGTTATTCTATAGATGAAATAATGTAGAAAGCTTTTTGATTTCTATTATCAAATTAACCACTTGGATGGATTCTATCTATATTTTGATGCACAATGATTTCGCTCAGAGGTGGGACTGGAAATATGAAGTAAGGAAGGCACTGGAGCAAACCCTTGACAATTTTTAATAACACGGTAACAGTTCCATATCAATAAATCAGGTCGTCAAAATGAACTATTGCTCCCCTAATGATGACGACATGACAATATCGGAGTAGAACATACAGTACACCAACATACAGCACATAAGCCAAAGTATCAAAAATCAACTTTGTCACTGTTACAGGTGTAAAGAAGCTCCATTTTGACTAGTTTTGAGTGTTTGTGTACAAACACTAGAGTGTAAATACAAACATTATTTTCTATGCATTTCATGGGTTTCCTATGTATTTTACACTGGTTCATAGTATAACACATGGATTATATGTACATTAAAAAAATATATCAATGAAAAATAATAAATATGAAACAGTCTTCCATGGATCCATATGGTACATGCAATCGACCATATTTTGCATGCAGTCGTATGCCTTTTTGAGGCATTTTTTGAGTTCTGCATCTGGTCCCATCCTTTTTTCTTTTTTCTACCTCTAGTCTACACCAAATCTTTTCCCTGCAAATTGTGATCTACAACATGTTGGTTTGCGACGTGCTGTGAGCTTACGTAGATTGGTTTTCTTGTTTGAAAATATAGTGCAATACATGAACATGATATACATCATACCCAGATGTACAGTAGTGTGCATCAAACAAGCTGTGCCAGACTTAAAAACAAACTTAAGTAACAGGTAGCTTTACTGTCTTGGGTGTAGGGGTATGATGCTGCTGCAATGGGGTTAATACTTTCAATATCCCTAGCCCCTTTCAGAACCCTGTACGAGGCGCTAACCCCTCCAATACATGACAAGATTTCGTCATGGCAGCCAAGAATTTGGGATTTGTTTTATTTTATTTTTAGAGCACTTGTGACATAAATTGTTTGCCAGCTAGTCTATGGACTTTAATGTTTGTTTTAGAGTTACAGAAAATGGATAAAGAAAAGAAACAGTAAAACTGTAACCAATGTCCGTGTCTAAAGCCCAGTTACTGTCTGTATCCGGTATTTTTTCCTATTTCCTATGCATTTCAGGGGTTTCCAATGCATTTTGCACTAGTTCAGACCAGAGCCATCTAGTTATGTAGAATAGTTGCGATATTGAGGGTGCAGAAACTGAGTGCTCGCTCACTGTTCATGCAGCCTGAAAGGGGGACAAGCTTGAGTTGGAAATACATTGTTTTCAACGAGGGCGGCGCAAATAAGAGCTATTTTAGGCATGTGTGCAACTGTTTTACTGTTACTGTTTTAAAGTATCATACAGTAACAACTAAAGTCTCTGTAATGTTTATGATGTACTATTACTACAAAACGATCTAAAATAAAGCGATTTAAGATCATTAGAGCTGGGCTGTTGCCTGAGTCCAATGCATTTCTGCCTCGTTCCGGTCCAGGAGTTGTCCCCATTCTCAATAGAGGTCTATGTAGAGGAGCCGCCATTGGACTGGCCCCATGAAGACTCTGGTTCAGACTAAGAGTGTCTTTGAAATCTCTCTGCAAGAAACGTTATATTTGTCCGTTGTCAGAGAGTGGTACCAGCGGGTGAATTAGAGAATTGACTTTCCCTACACACACACACACACACACACACACACACACACACGCGCACACACACACACACAACTTACTGTACATCTCAGAGAGAGATGTCTCCATTTACTCTATTAACATCACTGTAAACATGCCATGAGCGATGTCTCTATAGTATTTAGCTTAGTTTGATATCAGTTGTTTTGGCATCACCAGGCTTCCCGATTGAGAAGAATGCGTGGAGTTTCTCAGTGAAAGTGTATTCATGAGTGTAGATGTGAGTCATGTCTTCAGGATCATAGAAGGACACCAACCCCCCGTCATAGTCCAGCTTGACTGTGATCCTCTGAGGATTCCTCTGCAACGTGATGGTTTCTCCACACCCATTAGTGTATTTCCCACGTTTCTGTGTTAAACACCAGAATCCATATTGGGGTGTCGTGACACATGGCTCCCTCTTCCTGTCGACCGTCTCTTTAGCCAAACCTACAGTCCAGTCAGGGTGGTCTCCAACTTCCACCTCCCAGCTGTGTTTTCCCGAACCCAGGCTCTCATGACCGAGAACAACTGGACACTTACTGAACCTCTCTGGGTTGTCAGGGAGCTGCTCCTTCTTGTCTGCATGTCTCACACTGGTCAGGTCTGCAGACACGCGGAGCCAGCCATTTGCTGTGTTTGGGTCCAGAACGACGGGAACGAATCTGACCCTCTCCCCCAACTTCTCGCAGACCCTGAAGGCCAGGTTTTCCAGGTGTTTGGAGTTCATGACTACCAGCGCTCCTGAGACCTGCTGTGTATGTGACAGTGTACAGTTGTACACTGGTCTGGTCTCTGGTACTGCTCTGGGTGGATTTATGTTACAGGTACTAGGCTCAGGCTGCAGCTCCCATTAGCAGCTAGGCTGAAATACAGAAAATAATGTTGAAACACTGAGATATGGCTTGCATTAGTGCTGCACAATTAATCTAAAAAAGATCAAGATCTAGATTCAGATACCAGGTGCAATCTGAATTGTGAAGAATTGTGCAGCACTCGTTGGCTGTCCAATTCAAAAACATTTTTTTTAATGTAAGAAAATGAGAATCATGATCTCAAATCTAGTGGAGGAAAATCAAGATTAACAATTGAGCAAGAATGGTGCTGCAGCACTATTTACTTAATTCCCCAACATTATGTATTCATGTTGTATTCACTAGTATACTGTCTGTACTCTGTATTGTCCTTTTCTCATTAACCACTAAGCTATTACACAGTTATTATCTCTATAGACCAGTCCATGTTCATAAACTTATTGGCCACAAAATACATATCTGGCATAGAGTAGGCTATCTGTGTCATGTAGCTAGAGTAGACTATTATTCAATAATCTTTCCACAATTCCAAAATAAAGTTTGGGTAAACTTGCATCAGCATCATCAATGCACTGCACCATACTGGCACCCATGCAGGCACCCTCGGCCACTGCTCTGATTGATTGATTGATTGGTTGATAAAATTGATTGATTGATTGATTGATTGATTGAAATATTTATTAACCGTTTACAGTACATTTCAGTTACAACTCAATACAAAAGACGCTCAACTGCGGATACGGAAACGGCGCGTGCATGTAGGTCAAAACCATAGATAGTCAAAACCTCAAAACGGAATACGTCGGAAGACGCGGCTTCTAAACTAAAAAAGGAGGAAAGCCTGGTGATGCGGGAGATACTATATACTACTAAGCTGAACACCGCTTTCAACATTTACTATTGAGTAGTACTCCTTTTACGCTTGTATACTTGGAGAAAAATCATGCCTCAGAATTACCACCACCCAACGGCTATCTTCTACACGTTTTTCACACATCATGCAACCCGACAACCCGAAATGCATGAAAGAATGGCGAGAGAAGGATTCCAGTACCTACCTTTCTTCTTTGTATGATGCATTTTCGAGTTGTGGGAAAAAACACCGGCGCATGCGCACAGTGCTCGTCAGTCATGCCAGAGCCTTGGTCATGACTACGATCAATGCAGAGCCATGGATCCCTGCTGGTGCTCGAGTAACTCAGCCATAGGGAGTAACCATGCAAGCAAGGTCTCGCATTGCCACCTACTGTCTAAAAACTGCTATTTGTATCGTATTTTGTTGTAAAACAAAAAAAAAACACAGGGATTTTTTTTTACTCAAAGCCCCCACAGAACAGGCTTCTCTGGGTTTTTGCTACACACACACTTTGACTTTCTCCTCAGATTACTCATAGTCCGGCAGCCAACAGGCTTCTTTTGTTTAAAGTGGGAAATTTAGTATATAGTCTTTTTTATTGGCCTAATATATTGTCTATATACATACCTTCATGAATGTACTTGCTGACCGGCTGTAGGTATTGGGCAATTTGTTTTATAGGGGTTTCTTGTTGTCCTCCCATTATAATCCTATGGCAGGGAAAATGGTCAAAAATGTCAAACTTTCCTTTTGCTTTAAGTAACATGTGACATGTCAAACTAGGGGGTTTTCATGATTCTGAATCCATTCCAAACATTAGTTTTGCACAAAACACACTCCTTGGGCTAAAAACAGCCATAGAAGTCATGACAAATGTGATGATGTCAAATGTGATGAGGTCAGCACATTTTGGGCAAGTAGCTATGGCTGTTTTTAGCCCAAGGAGTGTGTTTTGTGCAAAACTAATGTTTGGAATGGATTTCA
>OOFJ01032654.1:7840-21446 GCA_900323375.1 Benthosema glaciale
TGTCGAGTGCAGAAGTTAACCTAATACATAACTAAAGTACAGTCCCTGTCCCACAGAGCTGTGTCTGAAGAACCTCAACTCCCTGTCTTCCATTGGTCTGATTACCATGGACGAGGACATCAATATTAAACCTACAGGTAGAGAGAATCCTGAAGGTTTGACACTCGTCACGAACATACGTAAATGTGGCTACCGTATGAATGAAAATATGTCCCACTGTTTTCACCATATACTTGGGGCTAATGTTTGGTTTGTGTGTGTTGTACAAGTTTTTCTGGTTTATTAGGATTTCCTTTTTTATGCCTGATCGCTGATATCATCTAAGTATATGCCCATATATGGACATACCCCCTTGTGTGGCCAGTGGCCACATATGGAGCCAACTGATTTGCATGACGACACACTCCATATTGTCACAGATTTAAAAAGTAGCAAAAGATGAAAGTTAACTGTAAACTCGGTATGCCAAACACATTGGCAATTTGGCATATTATCTGCAATCTGCAATACATGGTTTGTTAACATTGTCTTTGAATGACAGACAGTATATTTGTCTCCCAGAGGCAGGCAGGCTGATGGCCAGGTATTGTGTTGCCTTTGACACCATGAAACAATTCAGCAACGTAGTCGGCACAGAGACCCTAGCTGAGCTGGTAGGTTCCCCTGATAAAACACAGCATTCTTTGTTTAATATTTGGAACTGCCATGTTTATTACATGAAACTGCCATCCTGCATTCGATGTCTGTGAAGTGCAGGCAGCACATATACGCCAGATTGTTTAGAAAATCAATTGGCTCTGTGTACAGATCGGGCTGGTGGTGAAGGGCAAAGAGTTCAGCGATGTTCAGCTGAGGGTGAACGAGAAGAGAACCCTGAACACACTGAACAAGGACAAGAACAGAGTCACCATTAGGTCAGACAATAACCAGGTCCTCGGAGCCAGATTAGATCATTTGTTTGTTGAATCTGGCAATGAAATAAATGTCATACATATTTTTTCCCAGGTATCCTATGGAGGGAAAGATAAAGAGCAATGATATGAAAGTTAACTGGTAGGTATCGATTTATGCTTTAATGCAGTACATTCCTGAGCCGTGCACTAGTGAGGGAGCATACGCAATGTAATGTTCTCTCAAGACCAATCTGGAAACACTTTATTCGTAAGAAAGGGAGAAAGATTACCTCAAGACTAACAACAACACCCCCAGTCCTGACCCTAACCCCTACCCTAAACCAAGGGAACATAGACCTGAGGGAATGTAGGCATGACCCCAGTGGGAAATGGATGTCAGAGTTTATGATTTGAATATACTGTATACATATAACCGTATATGTGAGTGTGTGTGTTGTGAAAGCACTGCACTTGTATACAGTTTGATTCAGGCTCAGCTGGGCTCCATCCCAATCCAGGAATTCGGCCTCACGCAGGACAGCGCAAAGATATTCAGGAATGGAGTGCGCATCAGCAGGTGTATGTATAATTTCCTCATCTCTTTTTTGTTTTACAGTATTTTTTCCACTTCTGCATTGGTTACATCATACTTGCCAGTTTACTGGTTCTGTAATGTCATTGTAGATATTTGGTATGTTTGGTAACGATTTGATTTTACATGTCACTGCAGGCTTGTCTGAGTTTCTGAACCAGCGGTCAAAGGCAGGTTTCACAGCTCATCTAAACTCGTTGCTCCTGGCAAAGTGTTTCAGAGCCAAACTATGGGAGAACTCACCGTATGTCTCTAAACAACTGGAGAAAATAGGTGGGGTGTGTGTGTGTGTGTGTGCGTAATAACCACCATGTAGGCCATGTGTTATCTGTCACTGTCGCCATCTTGTGTGAATGCAACAATGTGGTTGATTAATCAGACACATATGTAACTGACTTACTCAATATCCAATTGCATTAATACTGTTTACAGTATATCCATTGCACACTAGTATGCTTGTATTTTTTTTAGGTTTAATGTTTGTTTTAAAAACACCATTGACAATGAAGAGAAAGTTTGTTTTGTCGCTAACACAAACATTATGTTGTAACCGATGTGGTAAGATGATAAGAGCGCCACTCACTTCACACAGGTGTGATTCTTGTAAACATAAACTATTCAAATATGTGTATAATAATAACCACCATGTGTTCCAGGCCTAACCCTATCAACTGCTATGGTGAATGCTGGACTCACCACCTTCAACAAAATAGAACAGACCAACCCCAGGGAGTTAGAGCTGGTCAGTTGGCACAAGAGTTAAAAATGAAAATCTCTCATGGATGTCTCCATTTATGCGAAGGAGAGGTGTTGAGTCATGCACACAGACATATGGCTCTTACAGTTGTCCACTTGTTTTTATTTTATTTTTATTTACTTTTTTCAGATTGTCAACAGACACCCGCCATTTGGAAATCAAATTAAAGATTCTGTCTTACACCTCCCCAAGTATGAAGTTACTTTGGAGCAGGTAAAAAGGGTTATGCAATCTAACTCCCAAAAGAGCAAGTTTGTGTTTGTGGATCATATTTATGCTTCGATTATAAATACAGGTCACTGTCTAGAGCTTGGCCCATATATCATACATAAACACAGACCATTTTGCTATTATTGGCTATTGTTTTGAGGTCACGGTTGGCAAACGTTTATTAAAATTTTTTCTGGATGTTAAAATGCTATCAAACTTAACTAAATAATTGAATAGCTAGATATACCGTATATAACTGCGTGGTTATGAGACTAGTATCTCCTCTCGTTTTATTCCCCAGCTGCCGAGGTACAACTCTGCCACAGCAGAGATTGTGGTGACGATTAACCTGAAGAACCAGCAGGATCTGCTGTCCAAGAGAACAGCTCCAGACTACCACTATGTCACTCTTATCATTGGAGACTCGGACAATAATGTGGTGTTCCTACAGAAACTCACGTAAGGAAATACAAACGCACAATTACCAGAATGGCTATCTACACTAACTGAATCTAATGCTTTTTAAAAACTCTTATTTTCTCTCTTTCTCTCTCTCTCTCTTTCTCTCTCTCTCTCTCTCTCTCTCTCTCTCTCTCTCTCTCCCACACACACACACACACACACACACACTGACAGCCATGTCAAAAAACACTTTTACCGGGTTCACACGCACAGTCTTGACAGTATTGTTTAGGGCGAGGCAAATGACGACATTATGTGTGAATCTTGTCATAATTATATGCGCTCATTGTTTTATTTATTTCCCCCCAGGGACCTGGTGTTGTTGAGGTCTGGCAGCTGGTCAAAGAAGATCGAAGTGTTGAAGGCCTCCAAGGGAGAGGAGTTCAGTGTCAACCTGATCAGTTCAGAATATGGTCAGCCTGCGAAGCACAGCAAAATTAATGTCTCACTTTAGCTTTGACTATTGTAGTGTTTTCCTTAACTGCAGAATTTCACATTTAATTTCTACTCCGGTAGTGGGTCTGGACATCCAGCAGATGTTCTGTGCATTCTACTCTGGGGCCAAGAGGTTTGGGGCTGAACCCAGTAGTGACCCTCCACACCACACTCAGTGGAAGATGCAACGTATTCCTGGTAATCAGAGAACACCAAGCACTGGACAGAGAGCCAATCCCACCGCACCGAAGCCTCAGCCTACAGCACAGGCTAAAGCTACGTCAGCCGCAGAACAAGGTATAGAGTGCATTACAATTACAAACACATACACCAAGAGGTACATACAAACCCTGCCCGGAGTGCCCGCACAAAGATATGACCATTCGTGTAGTTTTGACCAAGAACGGCGCCCGCTGGCCGAATGGTCCGGGGTGCATGCCACATATAGGCTCCGGCCTGACAGCGTGTCGCGTGTTCGAGTCCCGTTCATGACGACCTTTGCTGCATGTCTCTCCCGTCTCTCTCTCTCTCTCTCCCTGTTTCCTGTCATTCTTCACTTGTATCTATCAATAAAGGCCAAAAACAAATCTTTAAAAAAAAAAAAAGGTTTTGACCAAGAACTTGATTGTGGCTGTAACCTTTGAGCTTTACCCAAAGGTTAATCATCTTTTTGTGGGTAGTCTGAGCCTACTGAACATTCCCACCAAGTTTCTTATACAAATAATAATGTATGTTTTGTTGACTATATAATAGTGGATTTATAGTGTTATATATCTTGTAAGTGTTGTTTTTTTCTCTTGATATGCAGACCCTGCACAGTCAAATGCTGTTAAGAGACAGTGCAATCATTTCTGCAAGAATAAGGACCAGTGTGCCCATGACTGCTGTGAGTATAATCACATACCAGTGTGCGTGCGTGCGTGCGTGCATGTAAACTTTGTCTCACATGATTTAACCAGTTAGTTGTCTTTCCTGTGTTCCTAAGGTAAAGTAGGAGTAACAGTGTTCCAGAAAACGGAGAAAACAGCGAACCAGGACTCTAGCTTCTCTTCCTACCTCAGAGACCTGAAGAATAGAAGTGACACACTGACTGAAGTGACACCTGTCAAACGACTCAAGGTGCCGGGAAATACAGGCAGACATTACATTATTGAAATAGGTGTCACCATTTTGCTCTCAAGGTGGACCATTGCTCTCAATTGACTTTTGATGGAGTAAAGAAGTATTAATTGTTTTAGATTTGATCCATGACAATGTTTAGAACTCTATTGATTCTATTGATTCTATTGATTGATTTTAACCACAGATCCAAGTCCTACACTTAAGTATAACGTCTAGCATGAGCGCTACTTGACTACCTTTCTTTATTGCTGAAATCAGCGTGCTTGGAATGTTTGACACTCTGTTTTATTTCTTTAGATGAAGATGACGGAGGCCGGGGGCAATCTGCAACAGTTTTCCTACAAACCTAAGGAGATATTGCAATCTGTCTCCAGGTAAACACATTTTAATTAGAATTTTAATCAACGCTGAATCACAAACAGCTGAACATGTCCACATTCACCAATTACTCTTCTGAAAGGCACCTAGAAAAAAGAAAGAGTGGGAGAGAGAAATAATACATATCAGAGAATGAATACCATCACTGATGATGGCCGGGCTCACTTACATTCGTGCCTTTTTGCATTTTACTAAGGTATGGGGGAAGTCGCTATGAACCTTCAGTGACCCCTGCTCAAATTGCGACTGTGGATCTGACTGGTGAGGACTCAATGACCCCACAAGACAGCGCTTATCTGGAGGATGAGTATAGCTATGGTAAAGATTTCAAATTATTTTTACTGTTTAAATATACATGTCTCTGACTGTCCACCTCTCTTACGATCTCCTCTCTGTTTCTTCTTGAGACGATATTGACTACCTGGACGACATGTGCGAGAGGGTAGAACAGAGTGGGGCTGCTCCACCGCCTGCGCAAACCTCTGCTGCAACTCCTGTTTATTTCCAAAGTATGTTGGTTTCTCATGTTGCTCACTGGTTTTTAAGGCTCACACTCAGTATTTCACCTGAATCCTATTTATTCTCTGTGTGTTAATAGCTTGCGCTCTCCCCTTTATAAATGTGCTACCAGTCCTTGTAAGAAATGATGCATTGAGTATTCTGATTCTCATGGTGCATTTACTTGTATGCAGACCAAATCGCCTTCGCAGAACCATTTGACGCTTCTACTGTACAGTATATGCAGTATGTCTCTCTAGAAATCAGCGTTGGAGAGTGCAATGGACCACACCTGTCTGGAAATGCTTTCTAAATTATTTCACTGTTTTCAGTTCAACAAAAAAATATATAATTATGTTCACATTTTAGGCAAGAAAATGGACATCCAGTCGCCCATTATTGATTACCACAGGTTCGATATTTGTAGTGCCATAACGTGTGACCCGCTGTGGCTCTTCACTGGTAGTGAAAGGCCAGTGGACTAACAGTGGATGCTTCTGTTTTCAGGCTCCTCGGTGTGGAGGAGACCAGGTACCAGCTTTGGTGACAGTCGAGACCTGAACCCTGTTGTAAACCAGAGTAATAGAACCCACCCAGCTTCCTCAAAGAGCTCTGGCAGCACAGTAGTGTCAAACCAGAATGTGGAAAGTGCTTATGGCTCTTCCCTACAATCGCCCAGCGTTAACTTTGACCTGGGAAGTGATTGGGATGACTGGGATGACTTTGACGATGAGTGTTTGGAGCATGTCAGCAAGACGTCTCTGTCCAAATCCATTTGTACCCATGAAGCTAAAACACAGGTCCAGCAAGCTTTGGGTTACAATGTGCAAAAAGGTACATGTAGCATTTTGAAGGAATGAAGATTCAATTTCTTTTGACAAGACACATTGTATCGGATTTCAAGGCACAATACTGGCCACATTGGCCACACCATAGAAATAAATGTGTAAATGCCTAATCACACCAAAGGGTCAAGACCGTTTTAGCGTGAACTCTTGCAACCGTTTGGACCCAAGGAGTTGCATGGTGACACTTTGGTGTGAAAAGCTGACATTCATACAGTAGCAATGCTGTGCTCAATTCTGTGTCAAACATGGAAGAGGGACGTCCATTGGTGCTTCCATGAGGCATTTGTTCAATATGCAGATGTTGGTTATAGCGATTATCATAATGGTAACATGGAATTACTTGTAAACTAACTATACTTTTATAATCTGTCGGCCACACACATGTTGTTTAGTTTTGTGTATGAACTGCTGTGTCATAATCTATGCCTACAATATTATTATGCACTTTTTAACAACTACCGAACTTACTTATCTGATATGTGCAGGCTGTGCCACCAAATCAGCTCCACTACCCAGCAGTCTTGCACAGACTGAACCGCGCTTGAACATAGCTAACAACACACCACTCAGGTATCTTACACTAAAACAATGTGATATTTTAATCATTGATTTCAGATATCCTTTCAAGAATTGCCAACACTTCTACTGTACTTTAACCCTCAAGCAGGTCAAAGCAGGTGGGATTTCAAAACTTTTGGTTTTGATGTCATGGGATTTATAATTGTTTTAGGTTCATCTCACCACCTGTCACTCCTGCAATCAGAGGATCAGGAACCCCCTCCCTCACTATCACACCACAGAAAAGACTGACTCGTCCCTGGGAACAGGTGGATAACAAGGTGGGAAAGTGTGCGTGCATACGCATGTGCGGATTTGTGCGTGCTTGTGTGTGTGCGTCAACGCACATATTTTATATACCGCAACTTAAACAGTCTGTGTCACATGTCGTTTGTCTTGTTGTGCAGGCACAGAGCATATTCAGTCCACAGTTACGAATCAAGGCACCAGAATCACTTCCAATGCAAAATGTGACAAGAAGAACTCCACAGGCTAGAGGATTTGATTTCTTCTCAAACAGTGGCCAAACCACACAGAGCTCATCTGGCATAAGCAGGTAGATGGCATTACCATTGTACTTACAATTCCATGTTGACATTTTAAGCTATATATTTTTAGAAGATAATATCCAGTACAATTTTATATTAATGTGTTATTACGCTATTGCGTTCTGCCTGTCTTTTCAGTTTGCAGACTGACATCAACAGCAAAGAAGAGGAGGCTTTTCTGGGGATATTTGATGGAATATTTTAGACATGCTTGCTTATCTGATTCTGACATGGTGGATATGTCATGTTATAGCATGTTTCTTGTTCACTGTGTTTTTGTGTAGCAGTGTTGTTTATAATATGAATAGTTGTACAATACACACAGAAACATATTAAAATGTTTATTTATTTTGAAACAGAATGTAAACTAATGTAGTTTCACTGGGTTTCTCTAAATGTGTAACTAAGCCTGTTTTTAATAGAAGTAAAGTTGATATTCAAAGGTAATGAGTGATGAGAGATGATTGTGTTATGCTCCATTTATGCTCTGTCATACTACAGTGTTGTGTGCGTCAAGTTCCGCTGATCTACAAACTGTTGTGAGCTTGTAGATTGTGTATTTTCAGCACAAGTATATGCCTACCGCTTTTTTCCTGTGAGGAGGGGAGACTCATTCTGTTAGGATAAAGAAAATAGACAGTAATTTGGGAAATTTGCCAAGGAATATATAATGAAAGGAACTATTGATCGGAAGATTCAGTTGGGAAAATGAGAATGTGTTAGTGTTTGTAAAAAAAGAAGAAGAAAAAACTAGAGCTCCAGTGGGAAAAAGATGTTGCATTATTCTGCTGTGTCTGCATCTGATAAAAGTAATAAGTGGAGGATGATGACAAACTCTGGGAGAAGGGATTGTGTTGTTTTAACCAGACTGAGACTGGGACATTGTGGTCTACTCTAGCCAGTTTGAATGTCAGAGGGCATACATGGGCAACTGGTGGCCTGGGCACCACATGTGGCCCCCACCCTCACTTCATGTGGCCCTCAGGTTAATATCAGAACGATATAGTATTGATTTCAGTTTTAAGCTCTTAAGTCACCTTGCAACTCCTTGGGTCAAAACGGTTGCAAGGAGTTACAAGGTGACCATTTGGTGTGATAATTGGTCTTGAATTAGCTTATATATGTTCTCTTCTCTTCAATAGCTTATGTAGGCTATAATTACAGGCAGCAGCAGTTATTCAGGGAATTCTCAGATCTGGGCTTATATATTTCTAGGGAGTCTATTTTCATATCTCTGAGGTGAATCATTTTCAACCTAACTGATCAAAAGTATGAAACACTTAAGAGTAAACTCTGGCCTGTAGAGGGCGCCATTGCGCTTCTTAAAGTGCATGATTATGCCGGAAATAAAATAAGCTCGTCTGTCTGTGACCACTGTTGTTCGCTTATTATAAGTGACTTTGGTCTTGTTTTTCTGTAAAGTTGCTTATAAATATTGGTAGTTGACGGGTTGCGTTTTTTTTGGGGCTTGCGCTTGTTTCTAAAGTGTAGTCGCTTATTTTGGGCTTGTTTCCCTAATGTCGTTTAAACCAGTGATTCTCACACACACATTTTCAAAGACCTCCAGATTAATGTATACAGTATATTTGTCCAACTAAGGAAGGAAGGACCCTTTACTATACATCTAGAAATATTTTGTCCCAGGGACCCCTGTCATCCCCATACAATATTAGTGTCCTTGTTCAAATGTTTCAACGAATATTCGACATTTTTAGATCGGCTATTGTCAAATAGAATTCGTCAGGCTTCTTTTTTTGGCTTGTTTTCGTGGACCTGGTCGCTTGTTTCTCACACACAATCTGGCCATAAGGCTCTGAATCTGGCAACACGGTCTGTGACGTCACTTTTAGCGCGGAGTTTGTTGTTTACTGTTTTACTGAAAGACAGATGGGTCTTCTCTGCATGTAACGGTCACACTAAACTATGTAACTCCTACAGATATTTGTACCTATATACTTTTTAAACTTTCATGTCGTGCACTTGTGCAAAGTGTCCATCTGAGAAACCGTTAAACTTCACGATCAAAGAACAGTAGAGGTGAGTGTATTGCGCAATGTTGTCTCACTGGGCTAGCTAGCCTGTTGCTAGTTTGTAGCTCTGCTAGTGAAAAGGCACAAACAACTACTAAATGTATTTAAGAAAGAATAATACTCTTGGGGGGAAACGCTCTCACGTTGGTCGGTTGTTTCCTTTGTTCCTTAATCCTTTACTCATGCAGCAGGTCACTATGTTTGGGGTATTAAGGGTCAGAAAGTTGATCACCACCAAGTAAAAGTTAACTGTACAGTAACTACAGTAATCATGGAACGGTCATCAGTGTTGCTGCCGTGGTTTTCAACAGATTTTGACCCAGGGACCACCATCCTGACTAACAGGCAAACATTGATCAAAATAACAATTCTTCTACATTCTGTAATTGTGTAGACTTCTTGTAAATTAAGTAATTCAGATGTCTAACAATACAGCTCTCAATAGTTAAATATCTATATAAGGGTCCATTTCGTTACTAACTCCCATCATTTAAGTTTATCCGGTGACCACCCTGAACCCCCCAAGGAGCACTGGTGGTCCCTGGACCACTGGTTGAAAACCACTGCCCTACTGGTATGAATGAGTTGATGATGGCCAAGTAGCATTAACTGAGCATTTCAATTTAATTTCTCTTTAGATTTAGATACACATGTCTCTCAGCATGGAGTTGCCACCTCTTAGCAATGACAGCATCGTCACAGAGGGGCGCCTGGTAAAATCTGCTCAAAGAAGAAACAAAATATCAAGTGAGTTGGATTCTTGACACATTTTTACATGCACGTGTCGTGTGTGGAAGACTTGGGAGAAAAGAAACATGCATGGTGTTTTTAGCCTAAGATTTGTTTAGACTCTCGTAGATTTTGTCAGTTAAAGTGGGAGACAATATTATCACAAGAAAAGATGAAAATACCTACCTACTACCTAGGTTCCATCCTGGAGGCAAATCTTTCCTGTGATCAAATGGCTAACAAAAATGCTTTGAAGACCCTAACAGGAGCCCTCATTGATGACCTTTTTTTTTTTTTTACTATTTTCTTTTATCCCACATTTTTTTAACCCATTTTCACCCCTGTGTCAATTATCTAATGTGATCCTGGGCTCTACACACCCTCTACACACCCGCCTGGGGGGGCAGTGTACTGGCCTCATGCTTCCTTCTATGCGTGAGGAGTCCAAGCTACTTCTTTTCACCTGACAGGGGAGACTTTCCCCAGTCGGATGTAGCACAGTGGAAGGAACACGTTATTCCGACCAGTTCCTTTCCCCTCCATTAGGCGCCCCGGTTTCTTTGACTATGCATGCACCTCATGGTACCACAGCACCTCAAATGCCCCAAGACATCCCAAAACAAACAAGTCAGGCTTCTACTTGGCCCAGAACCCACCTCACCCCCACTCAATTTTGATAGGTTGGAAATTTGGCTTATTGTTAACGACAGAGTACAGCAACTTGCATACACCTCTAAGATAGAAGATACACCTCTAAGATACCCATGTACCTGTCAAAATCTTAATGTCAACGAAGTCCAACAAGTTCCACAAACCACTTTCAACACAGATTCGTATCCCTAGACCCCTTCAATACCGCTCTCAGAAAGCACTTACGGGTGGCTGCAATTAGAAACTATACTATACCACTCTACACGTTTCCTTTTTTGCAAAGAATTTAAGAAGTGTATAGACATGTTTTTTGGCCATTTACTGGGTGGAGGTTGACTTTATTTGTACGTCTTTAAATGTTCTGATGAATTGAAAATGGAGGGCCCTGATGTAAACAAGCATGTTATCGTTGTCTTTTCCCCACTATTCCTGTAGGGGACGTGGAGATGGACATTGAGTCCCTCTATGAAGCTGTACCTCAGCTTGCTAAGGTTTTCCGCATCATCGACAAAATTGGAGAAGGTACGTGTTCTGCTTCAGGAAGTAAAGTAATCCTTGTCGACTGTCAAGCCGCCATGTGGCCCATAGAGCAGGAGAGCTGTTTCTGTAGTGTGAGACAGCTTGATGTAGAACTACCCCTTGGATCACATAAGTCATGATGACTCTAGTATGTTGCATGGGCTTACTCCCAATTTAACCCTGACAGTCCTGATGATTTTATTTTCAATTATATATTGATTGCATGAGTGTCTGTCTGCCATTAAGGACTGGTTGGCAAACTATTTCCTTCAGCTTAACAACAAGGCCAAAACTGACCCTGCTCATGGTTGCCTCTGACAGTATCGACGCCCCTAAGATGGCAGACTGTATTCGGTCCCTCAAATCTAATGTGCGCCTTGGTGTCATGTGATCAGGCTATGCACCTCGAGTTGACATGCACATAACGTTAGTCCCCTCTATACATCTGTAATGGATGAGATTGTAAACTTAAAGTAAACTAGAAATGTTGCAATTTTGAAAAAAATGCAAAGTGTGGTTGCCGCAATCGCTTACGTAGGCCCCTCCCACAAACTTTTACCAGCCAGTTACAATGTCAAGTCACCCCTATAATCCATTGGAGGGGATTTATAGCCCCAAAAACATGAATATAGAAGAATTATAGCTTTGACCAACCCTTGCCTGTTCTCTCTCGACCACATCAATACAGCATTGATGGAATTGTGGAGATAATCTTATCCAACAACGAAATATTCTAAGTTTTGGGTCTGAGAGGCAAAATCTCATCAAATGGTGGTCCGTGGATCAAATAGCGAATACATAATGGGCCTTGATATGAAAGAGGTTGAAAACCACTGCTCTACATGGTTAAGCACCACCAGCAATAGTATATAATAACTGACCAGAGTAGTAAGTGCAAAGCAGGACCCTAAGGTCAGCTGACCAGGGATCTATTAGTCATCCACTCGTACCAATTCCATAACCAAAGGCGAGCATGGAATACCCTGATACACGTCCTGAGAGCTGCAGCGTCTGTGGGTATTTTTAAGAACCTCTTAAAAACACTTGTTTCTATATATTGTTGTATTTTTGACTCCTACAACCAGCTCTGGTGTGGACCCGAAACGTCCCGTGTCACACCCTGTCCACCGTAGACAGGTATGAAGTCATTTGAGTTCAAACGGGTAGGAATCATTACATAAGAGTCATGTGAAGACTAGTACGTAAAACGTTACATCAGACCAGTGCTGGACAGTGCGTATAAAAGGGGATGCAATCAGAGAATCAATCACAAGTCCGTATAAGACCTCACACCACTCAGTTCACACGGGTGTGATTTTTTATTATGTAAAGCATTATGTGCGGTTTCTCTGTGAGACTGGGTCTTCTTTTATGACCCGTCCATTGGCCCGGGGATCGGACCATAACCTCCCAATCAGGGCAGACACTCACTAACCACAAGGCCAGTCAGTGTTCTGCTTACTATGGTTAAAAATACAGCCGTTAAATTATTGATGAATGCATTATACCTTTCCAAGTATTGATCAATCATTTATTTGACTTACTGTCATACCAGGTACTTTCAGTTCAGTGTACCTGGGTGAGGCTCAGATGCTGGATGGAAGGAGAGAGAGGTTCGCTCTGAAGCATCTCATCCCTACCAGCCACCCTGTACGTGTCGCTGCTGAGCTCCAGTGTCTCACTGTAGCTGGGTAAGTAACAAACCAATCTGCATATCGCCCCATTTCCTGTCAGCCTACTGTCTCAATTATAAAGGCATAAAATACCAAAAATAAATCTTAAAAGAAGAACATGGAGACAGAGACAGACATACAGACGCACATAGCTGTGTATTGGAGGGGAGTCACCGCAAAAAAAAATAAAGAAATGTCATTGGGGTAAATCATGCCTCTTTACTATTTGTGAGATATAAAGTATTTAAATCATTGATAATTCTTTGAATGAAAAAGCACATACATTTATTGCAAGCTTTTTGTCATGAACCTTCAGGCAATCTTTGATTATTTGAATCTAGATCTTCTCTACATTGCCCCTTTTGTTTTGTTGATCGACATGCCAGAGTCCTTCATTCATTATTACCATCATTGTATTATTATTATTATAAACAGACTCATAACAGTGATATCAGCAACATGGGTTATGTTCATGTTCATGCATGTTTGTCAATTATTTACTAAATGGTGCATTTATATAGCGCTTTTACAGGTGCTTCACATTCACTCACACACTGATGCCGGAGGAAACCATGCAAGACCGACCTGCACATTGGGAGCAATTTGGGGTTCAGTGTCTTGCTCAAGGACACTTCGATACTAACTCTCATCCGTTCACTCTACCCCTGAGCCACTGCCACCCCTTATGGGGGGATCTATAGAC
>OOFJ01032661.1:0-11801 GCA_900323375.1 Benthosema glaciale
CTGTCAGGTGAAAAGGAGCAGCTTGGACTCCTCATGCATTGAGGTCCGTCTGCTGCCCCCCCAGGTTGGCGGAGGGTGTGTAGAGCCCATGGATCACATTAGATAATTGACACAGGGGTGAAAATGGGTTACAAAATCGTGGGATGAAAACATATAAAAAAAAAAAAAAGCAAGTATGGACACTTTGGACAGAGTCTCTCAGTAAAGGTGCAGGCAGTGAAAGAGTAGAGATTAACTCTGGCCTTCATAAAAGGAGACCACTTTTTGGAGGACAGAATGGCCAGGAAAAGCCCCTGTACTCATTTCCATTCCTCAACTATAGACCACTAACCTTTGTTGCGACTCAGATTGTTCCCTTCCTATTATGATTCTCTGGCCTCTCCTAAAGCCCAGTCTGTCTTACTTTTCAAACGGAACCTCAGGAGTTTTCCTAAGACTTATCCATCTCTTGACTGAGTGTCTTCAGCCACATCTGTCCTCAAAGTCCCCACACATGAAGACGGATGGACATTGACCTTTGTCCAGTCCGTGATGGGTGGAGGGGTGTTGATGGATGTGAGGTTCTGGAGGAGGTGGGGGTGGTCTTCAGTTTGTCAGAGCTGTTTCAGCTAAGAGCTTCTCTTCTGCAACTGAATGATTCCCTGTCGCAGCTCTTTCTATGAAGCCTTCAGCCTGTTTCTCTGTTGTTTTCTGATTCTCTTCGATCACACTAATACAACTGATCAGAGCAGTATAGACCTGCCCTGTCTGCTATCTCTGTGTCTGCATCTGCATCAGTTGTCGCTCCTGGATCATCTGCTGAATTTCAGCCACTGTCTTTCTTTCAGTCTTCTTTCTGACTCCTGAACTGTTGAACCATCTCAGAAATAACACAAGGTATTACTATTGACAGCTAATTTTGGGTCCCGAAAGGGGCTAGGGGTTAATCCGTGAAGCCGTGTGGCGGATCCGTTCTGTGAAACTGCGGTGAGTGTAGAGCAAGTGCCGATCTGATTTCTAAAAGTGTGTGCCTATGTAGCAGAGTGGCTCAGAACCTTTGCTTGATGGCCTCAAAAGTCTAATGGTTAAGATGTTGGACTTTCACATGGGAGACCTGATTGAATACTTTTTTGTTCAAAAATGTTAACAGCGCAGAGTTACAGTAACAGTAACACTTAGGCTAAAAGGATAATAATGTTTCCATTGTAGTCCTATCTTTATTGTCGCACAATACAGATAAAAGTGAGGTGGATTTCACACTAACAGCACTTGAGTAAATGGAGCCTACATACTTCTTTTGCCACTTTTTCATTGATTGATTGATTGATTGATTGATTGATTGATTATTAATTAATTAATTAATTAATTAATTAATTAATTAATTAATTAATTAATTAATTAATTAATTAATTAATTAATTAACTGTATATTTGCAATTTGTGGAATTTGTTTTCTGCATTTTTACCCATGTTCAGGACCTGTGGGCGAGGTGGACAACCTGTCCAAGATGGACGCCGCCGGGCCCCGTGACGCGGCGGGGCCGGACAGCACAGAGCAGAAGATGACAGAGCGAGGCCAGTGGGGCAACAAGATAGAGTTTGTCTTATCAGTGGCTGGAGAGATCATAGGCCTGGGCAACGTCTGGCGCTTCCCCTACCTGTGCTACAAAAATGGAGGAGGTGAGAATCATGTTGCTGTTGGGCAGAAACCTCCGCTATCTCCATTATTTGTTTTGTTGTTTTCGTAAATGAATGCCCTGCTTGCTCACACTACAGTGTCACTGTAGTAAAAAATAAATAATTAAAAAAATATAACTAATATACTGTACACCACCTTCAATTGTACATCACTACAGTATGAAAAGCTGTCTCCTCCTAACCAGGGGCCTTCTTCATCCCGTACCTGATCTTCCTGTTTGCGTGTGGCATCCCTGTGTTCTTCCTGGAGACGTCCCTGGGTCAGTTCACCAGCGAGGGAGGCATCACATCCTGGAGGAAGATCTGCCCTCTGTTTGAAGGTAAGATAATAAGAACGATAAACAAAGTAAATTAGCTCTATGCGCAGTAGCCATATTGGAGGAAAATTGGGCCTCGATTTCGATCCCAAGTTATAACTAATGGAGGATCTGTTCCGTTGTGGTCAAACAGAGTCAGGGTTCTGATCTGGCATTTGGTTCAATTGAACCACTCTGCTACACCCTGTTGTCTCAAAGTGTGGTCCTCCAGGTACCTCATGGTTGTCTCTCGAGACAGACTGGATGCTGTTTTTCCTTTGTTTTGCCAATGGGTACCCAGACTGCCCTCAAGATAGCCTGGTTAACCACTCCCCCTTGAAATTAATTCAAATTAATGCAATTCAAGAGGGAGTGGTTAACCAGGCTACCCTCATGGTTCCTTAAGGGAGCTGTCAATCAAAGCTAGTTTAGTTTGTTCACACCCCCCACAGGCTAGCCCTGACGAGGTGTAATCAGCAGTAAATATAAAAACACCTGCAGAGAAGTATTGTATTGTCACAGTCAACAAGAAAATCATGCAGCAAGTTCAACTTGACCGTCTGAATTTCTGCTGCACTATATGTCTGGACCTACTGACGGATCCAGTAAGTGTACCATGTGGACACAACTACTGCAGCCTGTGCATCGATGGATACTGGAATGTTTCTCACCAGTTCGAATGTCCACAGTGCAGACGGACCTTCATCCCCAGACCGGTTCTGAGTAGAAACACCATGTTGGCTGTGGTGGTGGAGAGCCTGAAGACAGGAAGATTCCAAGATGTTCCTCCAAAACCAGAACCCGGTCCCCTCACCAGAGCTGAGTTCCTGCAGTATGCTTGTGCAATCACACTGGATCTGAACACGGCAAATAAATTCCTGTGTCTCTCCAAGGGCAACAGAAAAGTAACAATGATGTGCGAATCCCAGCCACATCCATATCATCCCATGAGGTTTGTTGGAGTGGGTCAGGTTCTGAGTAGGGAGGGTCTGGTTGGACGCTGCTACTGGGAAGTCGAGTGGAGGGGACGCGTTGTTATAGCAGTCTCTTATTATCGTATCAGCAGAGCCGGATCGTTTACTGAAAGTGGATTTGGATTGAGTAACAATTCCTGGTCTTTACGGTGTCTTAGAGGTGGGCTACATTCAGGTTATACATTCAAACACGGAGGGAAAATTGTACCTATATTCCTGGCAGCTGGTGTGTCCTCGAGAGTAGGAGTGTACCTGGATCACAGCGCCGGTATGCTGTCTTTCTACAGTGTCTCTGACACCACCATGACTCTCATCCACACAGTCCACACCAATTTCACCCGAACCCTCTATGCTGGATTTCGGCTTGCCGACACTGGAGACACTGCTGAATGTTGTGACCTGTAACTGTGATGTGTCTCCCCCAACTCCCTTGGGATGTTGTTTTGTAAACCAACCTGTTTTTTACATTTCTGTCCTCAGATTTTCAATTTTTAAAAGCCATGTTTAATAATAAAAGCTTTTTAACTTTTCCCAGTGCATTGGATCTCTTCTATTTTACATTAACAGGGTGTTTGCTGCAATTTGCAACACTAGATTTGTTTATAATGTGGTGAATCTAGAGTTGCAATACCCTCCATTGCCAGCCCATTGATCGAAATTTCCGATCTGCTTGTATTAAACAATGTTAAATACAATTAACAGCATTGCAACTGTAGGGCAAGCTAGAATTATCTTCATTATCTGCAAAGCATTTGATTAAGAAAAATCCACCGAAGACATGTATGAGCTACTTTCTTTCGAGAATGTACGCAGGTGATTCCCATTATTTAAAAAATCTAGTGTTGCAAACTGTGGCAAACTGGCAAGTTGTGTAGGATATTTTTCTAATACTGTAGTATAGCCCTGAACGAATCTCCAGTAAATGTAGGCTATCTGGCTTCCTATTCACCACTGTTGCTGTTGGGCAGAAACCTTTTAAATTAACACGATAGTATCAACAGTGGAAGATCCGCAAACCCAAAAGTGCACAAAGCGACAGGTTTCGAGCTTGAGTAGTATTTTGCTATTTCGGAATTTGAAATACCATTTTGGACATATGAGGTTTCTACCCGACAGACAATTTCTACATCTATCTGTTCCTGAGATATGGCCACTTATGTAATTGTTTTACCTTGACCTTTGATCTTTTTGCGTTTTGCGCCCATTGGTTCAGCTGTGCCTGAGATTAGTTGCCACACAGTCACAGGAGAAAAACATGGTCTTTGCCAGTAACTAAGACATTTAGGGCTCCATTTTCGTCACACGCTGAACCCCTTATCCCTAACTTCTTTGCCTTATTTTACTATTTTGAAAACTTTTTTGAATAGTTCAACTAGCCAGCCTACATTGACAGGTTGTGAGCTTGTAGGCTGGCTAGTTGAACTATTCAAAAATGTTTTCAAAATAGTAAAATAAGGCAAAGAAGTTAGGGATAAGGGGTTTAGTGTGTCATGAAAATGGAGCCCTTACTCTATAACGGTACTTGAAGTGACCGAGTTCTTTGAGTTCTCTGCTGAAGCTCCAGTTGAGCAAATGACAGTACAAAGATCCCAGTCCCCTGGAACCCAGATAAATGCATGTTACCATGCGACAATGGTCAGATAACATTCATGGCGCTAAGTGAAAATCAGCCATTTCAATGGCATCACGGCCCGCCAAAAATACATTTTAGTTGAGTAAATTACAATTGAGTCATTTTTAGCAGACGCTCTTAAATCTAGAGCAACACATTGTGATACATCAAAATAGAATATCTGTACAATGAAATGTATACAGTATGAGTGTAAGTATGTCTACATAATATATATGCAATCTAAATCTACATTATTTAGCCTTTTGCATACACCTGCAAGGTCGTCGACGCTATAGGCAAGTGCCGTGGCAAGTTCTGCGGGCTAAGGTGGAGTCTGAAGAGGTGAGTTGTCAGACTACAGAACATTGGGAGTGATCGCGTCATGTTTGGGTAATGTGTTTCTGCTGTATATTGCAGGTTTGGATTATGTGATTCTGCAGTAGCCTATATTGCAGGTTTGAGTTACTTACAATATGTGTTTCTGCTGTAGGCCAGCTGCACTATTGCTGGTTTGACTTAATTTTTCTTAACCCAATAGGTTTGGGTTTAGTTATGTGTTTCTGCTGTGTATTGCAGGTTTGGGCTATGCCACCCAGGTGATCGTGGGTCTGCTGAACATCTATTACATTGTGGTGCTGGCCTGGGCCATCTTCTACTTGTCCCACTCCTTCACATGGGACCTGCCCTGGGCCTCATGCAACAACACATGGAATACAGGTTGTTTAAAACCACTGTTTCACAAACCTTTCAGCTTGAGACCCAAAAGAGAGATTAGCAGATTTACAACGCGTCGCAACTTATTTTCACTACTTCTTAATTATTATAATTTTGATTTATGGAATTTGTTGGATTTGTTTTGTTCAAGTTATTATTATTTATTTTTATGTTTCTCGAGTCGTGATGCATAAAAATGGTCCATGACCCACAAATGGGGACTGAACTTAAAAAAAAACTCGTCTTAACTGTAAAATGATTCAACTAAGGGAACTGAGAAAACACATTGGTTTCCGCTAATTCAAATCCATCATCTTGGAACTCCCGATCCAGAAATGCAACAGCGAGTTCAGGTCTTCACTCGGTAGAGCCAGTAGAAGCCCTAGAAGCACACCCTACTGCCTACTTAATCATCAATTTTAAAATATTGGGGCCATAATTTACAAAAATGCATATTATGGTAATTGAAAAAATAATTGAAAGCAAGTCGACTGAAAGCATAGCAAGTATTATTGTAATCATGGAGTGGTAACTGTTCTGCAGCCAGCAGGGGGAGAAATAGCGACACCTGCTAGTCATTAATGAGAACTACAGGGAAGTCCGAACTACAGGGAATTGTCTACCAGTATTACACTGCCCCGCTGCCACCCTTAGATCTCTATATATGGGGGAATCTATTCTGACATTCCATATGCAAACCCTGTACACTCAAGACATGCTCCACACAGTATATGGCCCGTACAGAATTCAGTCCATATGTTGATCTGACCCCCCCATGCCAAAGCGCCAGTGCTCGCCCAGAAATCTGCCGTCACCCAGGCGGATGCGTACACACAACCTCTGCCTTTAGGGCGAGGTCACTTCTCGCTTCTCACATAACACATGGGGCACAACATAACACACTTAACCCGTTATCAGCGGGAGCCCCCTTCTGTAACCCTTCGAGACACGAACCCATCTTGGTACAGTATATATGTACATGTACAGTATTTAGCTAAATAAATGAACTGCAAATGTTTGAATATATACTTGAAGGCCCTAAGAAAACTTAGGTCAGGATTTAGAAAGGGTTTTTGGAATCGGTCATAGTCTTAAACGGGTTGGCAAATGAAAATGTATTTTCTAATTATTAAAGAGCTGGAGAGACAGGGAGGCCCCTGTTACTGGGGGAGGGGGGGGGATTTAAGCTTTTAACAAAAAAAACTTTTTTATTTGAACCAAAACATATCACTTAAGACAGCGTCTTTAAGGAGGCATAACTTCTAGGTTTCTTCACTCCAAACTCGTTGTGACATTGTTTCTCACACTGGTCTTTTTCTCTTGGACAGCCTTTGAGACAGCCCAGGATTTCAGCACATGAATGAATGCCTGTTTGTTTCCCTCCTCCTTTCAAGATTCCTGCTTGGAGTTTCAAAGGAGGAACAGCAGCGGCATCAGTGTGCAGCGTGAAAACACCAGCACCTCTCCTGTCATCGAGTTCTGGGAGTAAGAATCTGTTCTCACAACTGTCTGTCACCCAAGAAAACTGTCTCTCCGTGTCCCAAAAACGAACCCAAAGAAAGTTAAACTGGAGAAAATTAAAATATATCGTCGCTGTCCTACAGAAAGCTCCAATGCAGTGGTGGAAAACGTACTCAAATGTTTTACAAGTACAAGTCGGGCTAATCAGAATTTACATTGTACATTGCCATCAAAACAAAAGTAAAAGTACTCATCATGCAGAATTCGGGGACAGTCGGGGACAGTTTACAAAATGTATACAAAGTATTTGAAAATAGGTAATCAAGTGGCCTTGTGGTTAGAGTGTCCGCCCTGAATCTGGGAGGTAGGTGGTTTGATCCTCGGCCGGGTCATACCAAAGACTGTAAAAATGTGTGCGTGCGTGTGCATTATACTGATTATAGTGTAGACCTGTATTCATGGTTGTATCTCCTTGTGCCTCTAGGCGCAGGGTGCTGAGGATCTCTCCAGGCATCGACCAGATAGGCTCTCTGAACTATGACCTGGTGGTGTGTCTGGCTGTGGCCTGGGTCATATGCTACTTCTGCATCTGGAAGGGAGTCAAGTCAACTGGAAAGGTATACATTAACAGGGACGTGCAAAGAATGTTAGAGAGGTCAGGCGCTGAAATTACCTAAAAGAGCACTTTTGGCTAAGAATTGCGAAAATAGCAGATCTACAAGCTCTCTTGTAGATCCGCTATTTTGGGGGCCTGCCCCACACTCTATATAGCTGTTGGCGATAAGGCATACGACATGTATTTCTACACAGAGGATAAAATCTTTCTCAGGTGGTCTACTTCACCGCTACGTTTCCGTACGCCATGCTGCTCATCCTGCTGGTCAGAGGAGTGACCCTGCCTGGAGCCTTCAGGGGAATCCAGTTCTACCTCTACCCTGACCTGAGCCGACTGTCTGACCCACAGGTACTGGTCATTTCTTTGGATTTTGCCACAATCGGGGGGGAGAAACTCCATTCTTTTTTTGTTTTGAGCTTGTCGATCTGCTACTTTTGCTTTTTATTTTATTTTTAATTCTGAAAAGTAACACAATTGGCCCGTGTTCAGATGAGGGAAGCCGGGCGGGGACGGTGATCAGTCACTGCAGGTATTCCTTCTATACGCTGGAGGCGGTACAAGATTGGTATTTGTTTCTTTAAAACCTTGGAAAAAGTGTTTTTTCAAAGTGATACCAATAAATAATAACTATACTACATATGTTAGTTACAATGATCCAAGCCAGAACACAATTATTGATTGATTGATCATTAAAATAAGCATATTCTGAAAATGCATGCAACGCGCACACACATCTGACCAGTCACAGTGACCACTTAGGACAGAGTTGGTTTGGCTCTGTAGAGACTCCAATATTTAGTCTTAAGTCCCCTTTTGAAAGCGTCCACACGTTGTGGTGCTCTCAGGTGGTCTGGAGGGCATTCCACAGCCGAGGAGCAGCTGAGCAGAAGGCCCATTCTCCCATAGTGTTGAGATCGGTCTTTTTTCCTTTGAGAGTGTTTGAATTATCAGAACGGAGGGATCGGTGGATGTTTCAATGAGTTCCTTTAGATTGGAAGGGGCGTTGCTGTGGATGCACTGATGGGTGAGGAGACAGACCTTATATTCTGTCCTGAAGGAGACGGGAAGCCAATGTAGGGAATGGAGTATGGGTGTGATATGTTCATATTTCCGCATCAGGATTCTAGCAGCACTGTTCTGGATGTACTGGAGCCTATGGATGCTCTTGCTAGGAATCCCTATGAGAAGTGCATTACAGTAGTTGAGGAGACAAAGGTGTGAGTGAGTTCTTTGGCATCTGTCAGGGTGAGTGTGGGACGGAGTCTAGCTATGTTTCGGAGGTGAAAGAATAAGGTTTTGCAGAGGGGTTTGACGTGGGGGTCCATTATTACACGGAAGTTGATTACTACAGGTGAGAGGTGGAGGCTGGAAAAGGAGATGCTGGTTATTGGGGATGATTTGACCTAGTGTGGGGTGCCGATTAGAATGGCCTCTGTATTGTATGTGTTGAGTTGTAAGAAGTTGTCAGTCATCCACGCCTTTATCTCCTCAAGGCAGGTGGTTAGTGTGGATGATGGTGACGACAGGGGGGCAGAGGGGAGTCGGGGACAGATCCTGTGGGACAGATCCTGAGGCAGATATGGGTGTCATCAGCATAGCAATGGTAGGATATCTATCCCATGCCGGCTGATGACACGACCAAGGGAGAGCATGTAGAGGGTGGGGCCGAGGATGGAACCTTGGCTTCCTCATTCATTCAGCCCAGCTTCGAGTTCAATTTGTCGGCCGTGAAGCCAAGGAAACACAGATAGTTTAGAAGAGACACAAGCCAACTTCCAAAAGCTTGTGGCCGGGAAATGAGCTCTGCAGAGTGGATAAATTAGCCGCCTCTCGCTGGCCTTGCGATCTGACTGCAGCAGTGTTGTCAGACCAGGTGATATGATGGGTAGAACACAGTACACAAACTGCTTTCTGTACACAAATTGCTTTCTGCCAATAAATATGTCACATAGTTTTTCAATATTGATTAATATTACATATAGCCTACAGACTCTTTATTTATCTCATTCAATAAATTTGCCTTTTGTGTTGTATTGTACAGGTTGCGTAGAGAGAATATGTGAATGACTTCTCTTTTCCAATGTATTCTAGCCTACAGTATCAACTGGGTTAACTGATATTCCACTCGAATGTATATTGAAATTTCAATTCAAATGGGGGTCTTTATCTGCATGATAAAACATTCACTTCAATATCTCTCTCAGCACAACATAAATTGTGCTGAGAGAGAGAGAGAGAGAGAGCAAGAGAGAGAGAGACTCGGAACTCCATTTGCGTAAAAAAATAAGAAGAATAAATAGCGTCTCAAGACGGTCATCTATACATCTATCTAGCTATGGCCACAAACAGTTTCATGTAAAAGGACTTCTTCTAAAGGACTTTTTTCGGCATTAATCGGCCCTTAACATGGTGGTGCTGTGTTAAGTGGTCAGATGGGTGGGCCGCGAAAGTGTTCTGAGATTTTCAAAGTGGGCGCTGATCCAGAAAAGGTTGGGAACCACTGATCTAAAACATGCCCTGGCTCTCTGGGAGCACTTTACCCCACATTTCAACAACAAAGAGAGCCCTCATTCAAGTTTGGAACTGCACACTGGCGTCCCAATTCTGGCTGGGAAAGTAGTGCACTTGATGCCGTCAGGCAGATGAGGATAGAGAATGGGCCAGTCTGGCATTGTTCACGGCACTAGTTTGAGTCCCTGGGATCAGGAGTTTGCATGGTCTGGCTTTGTAATGTCTGTGATGATGAGAGATGCATGGGTCTGTCTGGCATTTCTTCACAGTTAAGAGGGAGTTTGTCGTTGCCACTGTTGCAAAAATTGCTTGCTCAGGGTAGTACAATGTCAGATCTTTGCTTTAATGTGTCTTGAGACAACTTGTTGTGATTTGGCACTATGATTACAATATAATTCAATAGATGGAGTGACAATACTTTTTGTATTTCATTTGAAGGAGCTATGCTCAAGTGGCTACTGGCTAATCACCAACAACAAAAGAATATAGGCCTATATTCAGCAGTAGATTATGGACCACTTAAGGTGAATGCGCTCACAACTAAATTACTTTTTGTGGTGCTGTTGCCTAGACTTGTCTGTAAAGAAGCATTGAAGCAATGTGACAAGAAAAAACACTTTTTTTTTAAGGTTAGAATTTATATATATAAAAAAGAGGCTTTTGCTCACCTACAGGCGACAGGTACGCACGTTAGGAGAAGGACAACTGAGAGCCCGACATCCTGAGAAAGGGAAAAACACCCACACACTGTCTTCAAATGCAGTTGAAAAGTGTATTAGTGGGAAAACACAAACACACATATTATGAGATGTCACTTTTCTCATGTCTATCTAAGAATAACAGTCCATATGTTTCCTTTGTGAACTGAAGGTATGGATGGATGCAGGCACGCAGATCTTCTTCTCCTATGCCATTTGTCTGGGCTGTCTGACTGCCCTGGGGAGCTACAACAAGTACAACAACAACTGCTACAGGTCAGTATATTACACCTACGCTGGAAAGAAACTGTGTGGGCTACTTTACTCAATGGCCGATATGGCTGATCCCAATTACACTACAGACTATGTTGTGCATCTCTAATACCATCTCTATGTTGTCTTGTTGTTCCTAGGGATTGCCTGTCGCTGTGTTTCCTGAACAGTGGGACCAGTTTTGTGGCAGGTTTCGCCATCTTCTCCATCCTGGGTTTCATGTCCTATGAACAGAACGTACCCATAAAAGAAGTGGCTGAATCTGGTGAGTCCAAACCAGCCTCAGGCAGTGACCAACAAAGGAAGCTGAATTTGAATCATTCATAAGATGCAGCATTTAATCAACTATTCAATTGTGTGCAGAAGCCTGCCTTTATTTTTCATTGCACTTGTGTAACAAAGAAATAAGACTTCACTGATTTCTTCATATTTCTTTTAATATCATAAAAATAAAATGAAACGCTTCTCGATTATTTGATTAATCGAAAAGATCAATAAAATAAGGGATAGTTGCAGCTCTAATAGCCCCTTTTCCAATCAAACAGTGTGTTCATTCTTTTTGTTACAATGCAGGTCCTGGCCTGGCCTTCATAGCCTATCCGCGCGCCGTGACCATGATGCCGTTCTCTCCCTTCTGGGCGGTCTGCTTCTTTATCATGATAGTTTTCCTGGGACTGGACAGTCAGGTGAGATAAACTATGACAGCACAAATAGCCACACCCATACTGTCTATGTCGTCTCTGTTGGGTGGAAACCTCATACTGTATGTCCAAAACTGTTACTTTTCAGGATTGAAAAAAGTAGCAGGTCACTTGTGCATCTGCAACTTTTGTGTGACGCTGTAGTATGGCATAACAAAAAACAAAATAAAACAAGATAAAATATAGAGATACAGAGTTTCTTCATCATACGGTATATCGGTCATTGTTTGGTATTATTATGCATTTGATGCGTCCTGATTATTTTTTTG
>OOFJ01032664.1:0-10250 GCA_900323375.1 Benthosema glaciale
GGCAGTTCATAAAGTGCTCGCGGACGGCAGGGTGCGCCGTGCGCGTAACAACATCATCACCATCCTCTGATACTGAATGTTTTGGCGTGAAATAATAATCCTGTACCGTCAGCGTGTGATGTGATGATGATGATGATGATGGTGGTGGTGTTGCTGCTGTTGCATGCGCAGCTCGCGCAGCTCTGTCGTTTCAATAGAACGACAGACAGGGATAACTTTCCACGCTGTTTTGGGTCTGAGAGGCTAAATGTCATCAAATCAACAAATGAATAGTGGGCCTTGAAATTAAACTGGTTGAAACCCACTGCTATAAATTAATACATTAAATACATAAAAACGGATCGCTTCATCCGTTTTTATTTATTTAATTGAAGCGGCTTCAGGGGGGTAGGTCTTCAGGAATAGTGTGAAGGACAAAACAAAACCTAGCGGTCGCCAGGGGTACTTTTTACACAAACAACGCAACGAACGTAATGATCAACCGTTGCGTTGCGTCGGGTTGGGGGTCTTGCGTAGATTGACGCAATGGACGCTGAACGCAACTGACGTTACATAAAAGACGCAAGGGGAGAATTTCTGCGCTGCGTATGTATTTCTGCGTTGCTTATGTTCAACTCTGTATGGCACTTTAGTCATATAGTAAACTGGGGGTCCTTGAAATGAAAACAATTGTGAATCACTGCAGTTAAGTATAGAATATTTGGGGTGTAATCTTGGGGCAAAAAAAAGTGCGTCTGAGCTGGGAATAATCTAGCTGGACATGTAGCTGTTTGGTTTTTTATTGGGTGTTTCTGAACTTGATCTGAACGTTGTTGTTTTGTTTGTTGTTGTTGTTTGTATAGGTAGGTTGCACAGATAGGAACAGCAGCCTATTATGTTGGGAAGATGCTACAGTACTCCCACTGTGATTAATTCAAACAAAATCAATCTGTTCAAAGTTAAAATCTGTAGAAATTGGTGATTGTTGTTGTTTTTTGCATACTGTACATGTAGGCCTACTGTAATGTGCCATGCTATTTACTTGCAGAAAGCCAGCTGGTGTGTATTCATAATTTACCCTCATTTGGCATAGTTGCTGTTGCTTTTTAATATTGTTCATATTCTTGAGAGAAATTCCTGTGGGTGGTATAGGCTAGTATGCAGCATAGCGCTAACAAGACTATTCCACCCACGCAGCGATGAGAAATGGTTTGTGGGGGCCCAATTCAAACAATAGGGCTCCTTCCATCGCCTCTCCTTATAAATCAGAAATGGTGGTTCCGTGAACAGTGCAATCTATAAATACGGTTATGATAGAAGTGGTCAAAAAATGGCAGTTTGCCTGGTTAAAACTCCCCTGGCAACGATACAAGAAGGTCACGGTGGTGCCCACTTTGATGAAATGATTCAACCTTGCTTGGCATCCAAATGTATGTTTGTCAGTTTCGTTAGTGTCTCAGTCTAGGTGAGGTTTATGTATTACAGTAAATAACTACCGGTATTTGTCTTGTGATTGTCAGTGCCTGCATGTGTCTTTGTGCGTGCGTGCGTGCGTGCGTGCGTGCGTGCGTGCGTGCGTGCGTGCGTGCATATGTACGTGCCTGCCTGCCTGTGACCACCAGTGTCATATGATCCATTTGAGTTCCACCCAGAGTAATTACTGATTGGTCAGAGCAGGGCACTGACTTTTGACCTCTATGAAACATTGTTCTGTCAAAGTTAACAAAATGGGCCGTGCAACTTCTCCGGGGGGCAAAGTGCTTTGCTGTTAAGCCTGAGTGGTACTTACAGTTGCACACAGGTGTCACGAAAATAGCCGATCCACAAGCTCACAACACATCTTGGCTCGACGAGGTGAGAGCTTGTAGAACTGCCATTTTCGGTGTGCGGCCCTGACACACAACCAAGTACATCAGTCTTTCAGTAGGCATGGTTTATGAGATTAGCCACCCTCCTCTGCACGGTGTGACTGAGCCTTTGAAGCAGGTGAATGAAAAGCATCACCCCAATTTCCTTTTTTCCCTTTTGAGTGTTACCCTACTTGACCGTGATAAGCACTGAAAAACTTGTCAGAAGAATTTTGCTAGTACTGTAGCGTAAATCAAACAATCAAATCAAGCATATAGGCTTTGCAGCTAACCAAGAAACTCAGTCGGCAGTCAGTCTTTGGCTTTTGTGAACAGGTCAGCAACATACTCATAGGATGTACTCATTATATGGGAGGGAATTACTACCATAGGCAGGGAAATGGCGTGGTCTCTATCCACCACTTCCATTCTCTAAGATGAAAGCCATGCTGTCACAGTTTTGCCTGGTGCTGACAGCACCTCATCAGACACGTTTTCTCTGTGTGAGACCAAAGCCAATGCTGCTTAACACAGCAATGGGGTCCATTCCGATGAGGTGTTTACTTCGGCCCACAACAATACTGCTGTTGTGTGTTCTTTTGCCCCTGCTTTGCATTCTCCAGGGATGCTTTTTTGGACCTGACCGTGAAGAAAAGAGAGAGACAAGACAACAAACGATTATGTCCGTCCCCCACAGTGCCGACACCAACGCCACTTCCTACTTCTCTCCTCTCATGAATACATTTTTGTCCCCGCTTTCTCTTTTCTTTTCTTTTTTTTCCTCGTGCGCCGACAGATTATGCATCATGGTTTTTAATTGATCCCTCTGGGGTGGGATCCTCGCAGTGGGGAGGGACTCGCGTGGCAGTGTGAACCTTGATGCTGTGATTTCTAAGCAAACACACGGCCCCATGAACACGTAACTGTGGGCTGGCAGTAATTGGTTTAGCATGTTGGCTGCCTGCGTTACGGATGTTCGCTGTTGCACCCTTGTATAAGGATGTCGAGGAAACTCTGAGAATGAATTATTGAATCGAATATTCTTGGGATTCAATTCTGCCAATGTTGACCAGTAGTGGAAAAAAGTACTCACTTTTACTTAAGTACTTACTTTTACTTACTTAAGTTTAAGTATCAATACAGCAATCAATACTACTCTGTTACAAGTAAAAGTGGAATTTACTTGAGTAAAAGTACTAAAGTATTGGTTTCAAAATGTAGTTAAAGTACAGAATGTCCTGTTTCAAGTTTTTTAAGGTATACAAATATTTTGAAAATAGACAAGCTCACAATGCGTCGCGTCGAGACGCATTGTGAGCTTGTGAGATTGGCTATGTGAGATTGGCTATTTTCAAACGGCCGAAAAATATATAGGGCTGAAGTTTGTTTTGTAAAGTGCAAATATTTGGATCTGAAATTAGTAGAAGTAAAAGTACTTTGAAGTTGTAAAGTAAAGTAAAGCTACATAGATGTTTCAATCCCTATGGTAACGTAATGAATTAATACCTACAGTATAAGCAAATACCTCAAAATTGTACTTAAACTTATGTACACACATACTTAAGTAAATGTACTTTCCACGACTGGGGAATGACAAATGATAGTCCAGTTTGCTTCCTGTTTAGTGAAGGTTGTCCATACTTCTACAGAAAGTTATGCATCATATGCTGGTGTGTGCGCACGCTGCACACCCAGTGTGAATGCATACTATGCTCGTAACTTCACATATCATGATGTGCGTACAGTAGGTGTAAAAAAAAAAACGTGTCCCTTTTCCCCGAACATGACTCATCACTGGAGCCATCTCCTCCGTGGTATTAGATGTCTGGATCCATGTCCATTGGGCTCTTTGAGGGCAGATGATCCTCATTAAGGGTGTATGGACAGAGGGCATCTGTCATCGCCGTCTCTCCTGTCCTCACACTGAAGAAACCCAAGCTTAACAAATCCTCTTATGAAGAGAGATCATTCTCTAGCCACCCCTGTTCTCTCCCCCCTCGCTCTCTCTCCTCATCAGACCTCAGGGTCTGCTTCATCCTTCCTTATTTACCCACATCACTGAGCAGCCCCCATGGCCATGAATTAGGACAGACGCCGCAGGACAGACTCGTTGTAAAATGATGAATATCCTTTGCAGGGTATTTTGCAGGGACTTGACACATGAGGTATGGCGGTCAGAGGTAATACCATCTCCACTGCATGCAGAAGAGGTGGTCGGGCTGCTATGCCATCAACTACCGCGATGGAACTTTCCTGGAAAGATGTTGTACTATCCCGAATTCTCCTTCTTATACTGTATGCCGGTATACAGTATATAGTGTACACAGTATTTACATGTTGTCTGCACACATACACACTATATCTTGTAATTTTCATGAGTACGCAAATGAGTTTCCATTTCCTTGGCTAGCCCAAGCTCAATACTGTTTCAACATGTTTTGCTGACAGGAAACAAGATGTGTGTTTTATCAGAGACAAGCATGTTTTGACGAAGGCACAGTTTTATATGTCATATCATAGTATACAGTGCAACACCAAAATCTGTGGCTGGTTTTAGAATGGCAGCCCTTATTAAGCCTTCGTAATATCCATTGTCTCTTCCTGACTGTCAATTAAAAAGTGAATTGTGGGAGCCACATCTAACTACCTCAATATTCCGCCAGTACGTCAGATCAGTTTAGTGTGATTGTATCAAGGTAGACAGACGGTTCCTCTGTTCTATGTGGGGAGATATTCACTGTAAAGGACGTATGCTATTTATCAGAGCAGGAGATTGCAGAGCAACCCTAATGTTCTTTTAAAATGCTTGTGAAACCGTAGATTTGTCCACATCTGCGGTCTCATCAATCACGTTAAAACAGCATACAGTACAGTATATATACTGTAGTGTGTGTGTGGACACATGCTCTCAAAACACTTGCGATAGTAGTCCTTTCTGCTCTCCATCTACACTGCCTCTCTTTGAAACATTGTACAGTATGTGGAGATAACGGGCAGCATTTCCACAAGTATAGTATCTCCAATTTATTTCAAGAATCACAGCCCCATTTTTTTTGTCATTATTTAAACCCATCACTCAACATCACAACCTTTTGCTTACAATGGAAATGGCTCCCCTAAGCTTCTCCAGGAACTAAGCACATATGGTGACAGAATCTACCATTAATCATGGTACCGTTTAGAGAGACTCTGGCGTGTGATTAAGAACATACACCCACATGAAAACACATTTATTAGTGCAAATCCCAAAACTCGGGCTTGTCCTGGCAACGAAAAATGTTCTCTGAGGCAGCTTCATTTAATGCAATCATGGCGACCTAGAGATGCTATGCACACAGGCAGGGTGCCCACATGGCTCGGTCGGGCCCCTGTACAGCTTTCAAATGCAGCCTGTCTCATCCGTATTCTATGATGAATATGAAGTTATATCAACACAGTGATAATCAACATTCTTCATCTTGACCTCTTGATAACGAAATTGCATCCATATCTCAGATATTGATTTAAAGATAAAATAAATAAATATGAAGTTTCATGTCTTTCTGTACTTTTCAGATTTACATGCCAATTTCAGTTCTGTAGATGCATGATAGACATTTGCATTGTGAGCTTGTACACCGGCTATTTTCAAACGGCCGAAATGTATATATGGCTGAAGTGGTTCTATGTTTTGTAACAATAATGGAAATCTACAAAGTAATTTGTAGATTTTTTTTTCAAATAAATGTAGTGGAGTAAAAGTACAATATTTGCCTCTGATATGTAGTGGAGTAGAAGTAAAAGTACTTTACTCCAGTAAAGTACAAATGCCTCAAATGTTGTACTTAAATACAGTAAGTAAACGTACTTAGTTACTTTACAGTACACCACTGAATATATGTTGAATTTATGAAGCACTAAACCGCATCCAGTTCAAGATAAAACATGAAAATATTTATTCACAAGGTCAACAAGAGTCATTAGAATAAGCGAGAGAGCGATCAAGGGCTTATAAAGCTTTTCAAGTGAATAGAACTCATTACCATATGTTTCTGTGAAAGTTTAGTCTAACATTAACATGAATTTGTTTTGTTCCAGTGCATATTCAGCACAATAGAATTCATAATGGCCAAGGTGAACTTCAAAACTAGTTGTCCTCCCTTTATGATTCATGATCATGAACCTTAGGATTTTTATCATGCACGGAACATTTAAGTCGCTAACTGGAGTGTTTTCACACAGGAGCTTTGTATACGGGTTGCTAATTATCCATCAACTGTTTGTAAACTCTGTATGCTCTGTAATATCAACATCACTAATGTTTAATGGCTATACCTGGTCACGAAAGCAGACACTATTATGAAGTCTGGGTGTGATGTGAAAAAGATGACTTGAGTGCCATTTACAGTACTCACTGAGTTGCTTGCTGTGTTTGTAACCACATGTACCCACACAGAGATAGAGGGAGGGATAGAAGAGAGTCAAACGGGGAGGGAGTGCTTTGTGGATAGGAATAAAGATGCCGTAATAAACACAAGCAATTTGTCATCATAATGTCCACAGGCAGCATTTTCCTTGACAACCCCAAGCTCCCTGCTTATTTCCATTAATCCTCTGTCCTTACTCTGAAAAATCACCCGGAAGAAGCCCGTCTTCAGCAGCCATCTGTTCAGAATGGCTAATACAAGCAACACCGCCAAACGGTTATTATAACGGGGGATCTGTAATTATTGCAGTGGAAGACCCTGATGAGACCCAATCTCATCATTCTTCCTCTCTACCCCTCTGTTTTCTTTATCCATCTCTGTCCCCTCCATTTTCCCCCCTTTTTTTCAAATGCTCTCTTCCAGAAGAGGGACATGCTCAGCCGAAAGGTTCTTTCCGGTTGAGGAGGTTTGGCCTAATCACTTTCATTACTGAGCTCCCTAGTCGCTCCTCTAAAGCCCCCTGGCAACACTTTAAATCAGTGAGTATATACCTCCATCTTAGCCTTGAGATCATTTGTCAGCGCAGCGTTTAATGATACTCCTCTAAAACGGCATTTTCTTTTAACGGCTCACTTATTGCTAGTCTACGCAGTTTTTCCAGTTGTCGTGGTTCTTGCCATGGATCCGTTGATGTACTTGTACATATACCGTTTAGAGGAAGATAATTATACCCTGTCGGAAGTTTCTATAGGGGGATTTTCTACAAGGACTACATTTACAGTAGTACGGCACAGTTTCATTGCCAGCTTGATAGATGTGTACAGTCTGTCATTAAAACACTTCAGAACTTGGCCAGGCCCCAAGGCTGGATGATGTGTCTCTCTGGTGACCAGCGGAGCAACCCACATTACCCTAGCAACAAGCCTGGCTAGAAGATGGATGTGAGCATTGTGGCACTTGCTGTCGTACAGGAACACACCGGTCGAGCTAGGGGGGGTCATTCCAGGTCCGGACTGCCCACAGCTTTTGTATGTCTGTCTTATCCTATTCTGGGCGGGAAACCCTGTTGGGTGCTTCAACCATTATGTTATGCTTTAGCTGTTGAAAAATACAGATCTACAAGCTCATAGCGCGCCACCGAGTGACACGCTACAAGCTTGTAGATCTGCAAAAAAAAAAAATCATGAAAATGTGTTGCAAATCTTTGAATATATTTTTTCAGAGCGAACGTTTTTAACTACATTTTTGCCTCTGGGGAGGTCCCTGGAACAACAACATATTTTCAGATGGGGGGCGGCGGCCAACCATTACATATATTTTTAGTGGTCCTTGACATGAAAATGTTTGAGATCGTCGGGTCTAAACGGGTTATTTCACAATTCATCAGCCGAGCGTGACTGTCAGCCGAGCCTTCAGCCCCGGCGATCCATCAGGGCCTGTCAACCAACCATCATAACTGAGAGATGAGACCCCAGTGTTGGAATTCCATTAGCCTCATCAGCTCCGCCAGTGCCTGGCAGCCCAGCCAGCCAGCCAGTCAGCCAGCCAGCCAGCCAGCCTGCCATGCAGCCTATCAGTCAGTCAGTCAATCAGTCGAGCAGCTGGTCCATCAGGCCACAGGGGCCTTGCAGGGAGCTAATCGATGCTAGCCACATCAGCAGTTCTCTGGCTAACAGGCCCCCGCAGCCAGAAAACAGGGGGAGACATCCTCTCTGTCTGCCCGCCTGGATCTATCCTCTGTGACCCCCCCATGTAGCTGTCTCCTGGGGCCACGCACGGCGGCTTTCTTCTTGCACTATAGCCATCATCACACAGGTAGCTTTGTACTCGGCTGAGCTTCCGCTCGTCTGGAAGTTTCCTCTATTTCCTCCATGTAATCCTCGTAAACAAAACACTACGCAAGAGATAGAAGCCAGGAGGGAGTGTGGAGGAACAGGGAGTGGAGAGAGAAGACGGCAGAGGAATCTTAAACAAGATGGAGAACCACCCAGTCTCTGACAGAGAGAGATGAATGTGTACGGCAGCGCTTCTTAACCTTCTGTGTCTCAGGTCAGCCGTGTGAATAGCTTTTTCATCCAAGTCACCACCTGCAGGCTGCATTACACTGTTACTTATACATTTATGTCATGTTACGGTACATAAATATGTAATATCTTTCCCCCTAAGATACAATATGTGTCACGATGGGAAAACTTGAGAGATTTGTTTGTAGTTTATGTAACCACTTGAACCCCAGCATTCACATTCACCAAAAACAGCAGATCTACAAACTGTTTTTGGTTGATAAATTGATAAATTCCAAAAAGATATCAAGGTATTCTGAGGCAACCACTTTGAAACACCCTGATGTCCGGGACAGTATGGGTGTGTGCAGTATGTCTATCATTTTATCTATCCCGTCAATTGCATCATATTTGCTATCACAGCTAGACCACATGTTCAAATTTTAAAACAATGTGTCGTCCGCGATGAAAGCAGATGATTCTCAAACCAGTGGTCCGGGGACCACCAGTGGTCCTTGAGGGGGTTCCCAGGTGGTCCCCTGCAGCTAAATGATGGAGAGTTGGTAACCAAATGGACCCTTATATATATTTTAACTCATGAGATCGTAAAAAGAGTTCGATTATTGTTAAATATCTGTATTACTTAATTTACAATAATTCTAATCTAAACATTTAGGGAATGTAGAATCTCTCCTATGGCATCAATACAGCATGGAATTGTGGACAAAATGAATTCTAAGTTTTGGTTCCGGGAGGCAAAATCTCATCAAATGATGGTTCGTGGCTCAAATGCAGAATAAATTATGGACCTATACTGTAGGCCTTCATTGCAGGCAGCTAAGAAGTATAAAAGAACAGCACATCATAATAATACGATGTCACACCTTCCCCCTCGTAAAATAAAACCTGTATGCTTTCATCTAGTGTATTCCCAAATACTGAAATTATCACCCTGTACCGCCAGCAGCATAGATATCAAATATTATGTAATGATATATGATAATAAGTACAACTCTGTGGGGGCTGGAGTGAAACAGAGGATACACAGACTTGTATCTAGCACTTTGATGGTGCATGGTGGTGACTGATCATTTGCCAGAGTGCTGCTGCACATGCAGGGAAAGAAGCTTTGGATAGATACTGTCTTGTTGAAAAGCGCATAATGTGTGGTTTACAGAGCTGTGATTATGGAGACTTTGAGATGACCCTCTTCATGTGTATACTAGAGAGCTGGCTTTGGTTGAATATTATATTACACTATGTATCAGTGGTTTTCAAACGGCGGTCTGTCCGGAGGGGGGGGGGAGAGGTGGTCCGACCCCAGCTAGCTGACTGGAGAGTTCCAAAACCAGAGTAACCAAATCATGGACCCTTATAGATCTTTAACTCTTGAGAGCGAAAATGTAATACAACTACGGGTCCATTTGGTTTCATGTCACGCTCTCAAGAGTTACATTATTGTTAAACGTCTGCATTACTTCATTTCTTTCAAGAAGTCTACACAATTAGAGAATGTAGAAGAATTGTTGTTTTGATAAACGTGTAGCCAAATGCATGGAATTATGTAGACAAAATCTAATTCAACGACGACTAAATATGCTTTAGTTTTGGGTCTGAGAGGCTACAGTACATCTCATTAACCCAAACCGCACGTAAGACGTCTGTGAACGTCTTAAGGAAAAAAAACGATCGGGATCAAAGACGTCTGTGGACGTCTTAACGTTATTATATTGATATCAAAACGTCATCACGTAACACGCTCCTCATCTGCGTCCCTGTTTACGCTCGCAGCAGAACGCCCATAGCGCTCTCCCCTGTAGGCCTAGTAGGCTGAAGTGAAGCCTCGGCCCACAGTCCCTTGGCGGACCGACACGCGATACGGCATTTTGTGATACGGCTTTTGTGAAGTGAAAGCAACGGCGATTTTTTTTATTTTTTTTTCCCGGGTCGGCTGGATTAAGATGGAATAAAGGTAGCACCCTCGGCACAAGCTTAATCCACTTTTTGATTAATAT
>OOFJ01032719.1:0-10567 GCA_900323375.1 Benthosema glaciale
TCAACAATGTATTTATTTGTTTACATGTAGTGTACTAGTACATGTTTGAATACGTTTGCACATGCCCCATGAGCAAGGAGTAATGAATGATCTTATATCAATGACATCTACAGTACATGAATACACATAGCAGGCAGTATGTACATGAGGTTAAAGGTGCAGAAGGTAGCAAGCACCATTCTTTGGTATATGACCTAGCCATCTGGGACTGAATCCATCACTCAGGGTGGACACTCTTAGCCACAACCTTCAGATATATGAGCTGATAGTATCATGTGTCTTAAGTAGAATAATCTATGCATATGGAATGGATGCATTTCAAGTATTGATTGATTGGTGAAAGCCTGTAATTTAAAAGGAATCTTGTCACTAAGGCATGGTCAACTACCAATCGACATCAGGATTTTAATAATGAATTGCATTTTTATTTTGTCATTTTGGTCAATATAGAGACACACTGGGACTACAAATTTCACGCCCTGAATTCTCCAGATGAGTATTAATTAGTCTTGCAAGATTCTGTTTGGATAATTTTCCACAATTACATAGACTATAAAACGAAACACAACAAATATATCTGGGTATTGAAAACCTCAAGGGATGCGACCGTGACGTATATACCATGCGACCACTTTAACTTGAGATTTATAATGCTAGCACTTTTGATTATCTGATGGAGTATATTAGAGTACATTGTGGGTTGTATATTGAGATGGCAGGCATGTGACAATAATGACAAATAATACATATTTTCATTTTTTTTAGAATACAAAATAAATCGCTACAGCCTCAGTAATCAACCTGTGAAATTAGGGTATTTTGTGATGCCTCTCATAATTGCATTCACAGCTGCAGTACCCCGTTCTAACGGACCAGAATTGTGTCCGCTGTCTCATTTGGGGGCGTGAAATTTGTAGTCCCCATGTGTCTCTATGCTTTGTCGTTAGTAGCATTTTAGCCTCTGGGATCAAAAGATATCAAGAACAATTACAGCTCCATTTGGTTGCTTTTGAACACTCTTCAGAGTATTTGCTGTGCAGCCTTTATTCAATATACACTGTTGAGGAGGAACAGATCAAATTGTTAGAACGTACCCAGACCTGTGGCACATCGATGGATTGGCCACACGGAACAATACAGTATAAGTGCCAGAAGGTTTATACAGGACAGACAGGCTTAATGGGCTATTTACAGTAATATATTGGGTCACGACTTCAGGATCAACTTGATGAATGCTGGTATTAGGGCTAAACAAAACTCAAGCTATTGGCTTACAAAATAAATGTTCTGGAAGCTAGTTACACAGTATACGAGGTAGCACCAAGGTGTTTCAAGATCTCAGAGCAGTTCAGGGAAGGGAGCGCAAAGTCTTAGGAGGAGCTTAGGGGTTAGATGGATTTTGACAACATACTTTAGAAAGAATGGAGAAATAATACTCACTTCAATGCATGACCTCTTGAAGTTATAAATGTCCCTCCATAAAAGATTGATGTTGCCATTCTGAATAGCATCAGTCTAATGTATTTTTAGTCCTGCCTGGTTGGTAAATGTTTTATGTATAAAAAGGCCCAGCCTGAAGTGGCATCTGTCTAAGCAGCGTTAATCGCTTGCTGGCCCCAGAATGCAGCAGCCGGCAGCGTGGTCAGTCCCCCACTGAGTCAAGTTGGCACGGCACAGTCCTATTTCCTCCTAGAGTGATCAGTGGGTATTTGTTATTGTTATATAACTAAAACATTGTCTTCTTCCAAAAACTGTACATAGCTGTCACCGGTCACTTACCCAACCCAACCCCATCTTTCTAACAGTCTCACCAAAGAACCTTTCTCCTTACCCGTTTTATTAGTAAAACAATGCTGGTCTAGTTTAGGCATTAGCTTTTCGTCTGTTTGTGTTGTTTCGAAAATAGTCTCGCTTAACTCCATTGGACCCTCAAACTGTCTGCTAATGCCGCTTACTCCACCCCCTCTGCCCCTCCTATGCAAGTAATTACAAATATATAAAGTCACAACACCAACTGATGAGGCAGTATTTCTTTGTTTTAAAAAGATAAAGTTTTCTTAATTTCCTGAAAATGTAATATTTTTTCACTTCCTGAAAAATTAACATTTTGGATTTAGGTGGTTTCTTCCCGACAGCAGAGATATTCTCTTAACTACTGTCACATTGACTGACTGTGGATGGCATTCACACTGGGTCTTTACACATAGGCCTACTCGCATAGCACTTGATGGATCCAGGTTTGACGCAGGGCACATGCTCCGATGGTCTGTGATGTGAGAGGCTGCGCCTTATTGAATCATGCATTAGTCAGTGATTACAACTCCTTCATCTACGACATGACATAATCAAGGTTACATAAAGTATTAAAGGTCAGATACAGTAAGGTTTTAGCCACTGGGAGGCCGGGTATTGTAAATCTACAATATGATAATACTAATAAACATTATCTTTGAATGATGGTGAACGTGTTGAATAATCAAATCAGGAAAACACATGTTTTCTTATCAGTTATTTTATATGCATACTATACATTTTACTGGGGTATCTAAAGAGCACAGAATGCATTTCTGCACATCAGCACAAGACAAGACAATTATAGTGACTACCCGTCAACACCTGACAGTCTCACTGTCAAAAGTGAAATTCATATGGCACTGCAACTTTCAGCTTGAGGTTTAGCTTATATTCATCCCGATCACAATTTAACAGTTAACAGTTAGTTTCTTCCTTTTCTTTTTTAGGAGCTGCTCTGAGCTAATCTTTTCAATACAACCTCCTACCCATCCATCACTAACACTCAATCATTGCCACTGCCACACTTCTTGAAGTAAACAAATGACTGAGGATAAGCGTCTCCAAATCTGAGGCCATATACCCAGCAGGAAACCGGTGGATTGTGCAGTCGGGAATGAGGCATTACCCCAGGTGAAGGAGTTTTGGGGTCTTGTTCATGAGTGAGGGGAGGACGGAGAAGGAGATCAGACGGAGAATTGGAGGCAAAAGCTCTCTGTCTACCGAGCAATCTTCGTTCCTACTCTCACCTATGATCATGAAGTGTGGATCATGAGTCATGACCAAAAGAATAAGGTCACAAATACAAGCGGCCGAAATGAGTTTTCATGTGGGAGAGCCGCTGCTTCTTCGCCTGGAAAAGAGACAGCTTAGGTGGTTCAGGCATCTGGTTAGGATGCCTCTCGAGCGTCTCCCTAAGGAGGTCCTCGATGCACGTCCCACTGTTATTATCAATATGCTGCATGCATGAATGAAGGAATGCATTTTGAGAAAAGTTTTCAGAAATGTTGTTTTGACTGAAACTTGCTCATTAGAGCAAGCAACGAGTTCCAGTGCCCGTTCATGTGACATCAAGTGCAAGTCTGTCTCAAACTAGACAGAATAATTATCTGGTTTCATGTGGAATACATTCTTCCTAAGGACACAAGTCCATTATTTGTGTTGTTGGTATTGAGGAACAGCCACAATCTGTGTTTATTTACTGTATATAAATGTATTTTTTTACCAACCAACTTGCAACAGGGAGCAGAGTTAACTCTTGTGGAAATTAACGAAGCTCATGGGTATGTTTCGTATTTGCAAACAGATATTTTAGTGCACAGTTCAGAAGATAATTGCACATTTCACAAATAGCGCTTATTAGTGTGTGTTCATGCACCGATATTGACTTCCCACACCCAACGCTGACCATCGATGGTACACGTGAGCAGCACCATATTTCTGGTAGTGTGCAGTCTGTGTGCACATCACAGAGGACGAGGATATCTGCTGCACTAATCAGTGGTGGTGGGAACAAGTAACAGCCATACTAAACAATGGGGTGCTTTCAGTCTGTCAGTGCTGTGAGGGCATTCTGACCAGCTGCATTACTGGGTGGTTTAAGGCAACATTGCTCAACCCTTATGTGTTTCAACGACCCCCAATTTGATACTGTATGTATTAGGCCACGGACCCCCATTTGATAGAATGTTTTATCGGACCCCAATATCAAATTTTCAGTGTCAATTCCCCCAATTTGATATACAGGCAATGACCACATTTGATAGTCAGTGTCAGTGTCAGTTCAACTCTGAGAGAGTTCTAATGAAACCACATGAATCCGGTTCCATTTGCAAATCGTCTATTTGGGCCAGAGTTACAAACCCTCTATTTGGACCCCAGGTGGGTCCCCCTGACCTGATGTTGAGAAACTACCTCTAACAGCTAGGCTCTGCAGCGCATAGTGAATTCAACTGGGAAGAATGTCGGTGCGTCACTCCCCTTCCTCCAGGACAAACAGCCCCCGTATTGCCCGTAAAAGCAAGCGGCATTGTGAGTGACACTCACACAACCTCCTCCGTCTCCTGCCATCTGGGAGAAGATACCAGAGCCTTGGAGCCTCCTCCACCAGACGAAAAGAGTAACAGCTTCATCCATCAGACTGTCAGGATGCTGAACTCTCTCCCCCCCGATCTGCCTCTGAAAAGTCCAGAGCAGACCGTAACTCACTCATCTCACCCACCTGCACGTCAACATGCAAAAGCATATGCGCACATGTGCATGCACGTGCATGCCCATGACGCACGCACGTGACGTCGCACACACACCACACATATCTATCTCTCTTTCTCTCTCTCTCTCTCTCTCTCTCTCTCTCTCTCACACCAGTAATAGCAACATTGTCGACAATAATACAAAACAAAAACACTGCAACTTCACTTTGTTTGGACATTTTTGTTTTCACTAAAACATTTTTCTGGCTTTCGGAACGCAGCACCCCGCGTGACGCCATGTGGCAGTCAAGTCTAGACTTTCTAATGGTTGTTTAGGGCACTTAAAACAAACATGGAGTACAGTGTTTATATGAAGAAGTGAGGCGCATCCCACATAAATAAAGTGTCCATAACAACATCCTTTCATCTCAGTAAGCTACTTACCATTCCTAACTCAGCAAGATGCTTAGTCATGAGGACTAATGATGCATCTTTTTAAAATATGCTTATATTTCGTATTGGTTCATGTTGGTTGGATTACTGCAATGCACTTTTTACAGATCTTCCTAAAAGAAAGTGCACAGCTGGGCTACTGCTAACAAAAACAAAAGAGAACACATCACTGTCTTAGCTAGACTACACTTGGTCCCTGTCTTTGAGAGTCAAAGTCCTTCTATTCTTGTTTCTTAGCTTAACAGGTTAGGGCCAGTCTACTTCACAGACCTGCGTGGATGGCGTGCTTGTGTGTGATATATTTGGAGGTAGGACGTATCCCATTCACGCAGTCCCTAACAAAGGCACCTTACATTGTGCAAATGTTACTGTATTGTATTTTTTATTGCTATTTTCATTGTCTTTGCTGCAATGCTGGGGAATGGAAACCCAATAATTCTACTCTCCTATACATAAATATAGGAATGTTACAATAATAATCTTTTATCTTGACTATAAGCTCTCTGGGGTCAAGGACCCACTATCTGTGGATCGGTGCACAGCGCACATCTCAGAGAAAAACAATGAGAGATAAGGCAGAGGACCCTTATGAAGAAGGACAATAATGTATTCTCCATGAGTTTCTCCTGCAAAGCGTGTTCATTCCACTCTGTCTCCCTCCCCCTCTCTTTCTGCCTCCCTCCGCCTCCCTCCCTCTACCTCTTGTTCTCATACAGAGCAGTGAATGAACGGAAATCCAAATCTTGTTTAAGACACGCATGCATGCACACACGCATGCACGACATGCACACGCACACACACACACACGCATGCGCGCGCGGGTGCAAGCTGCTTGTTCGGTCAGCATACCCTCTCATCTCCTGGGTGAGATGTCAGTGCTCATTTCGAGGCTGGCGCTTCTCCTCTCCCCTGGCAGCCAGGTTAGTCAAATAGTGCAGTCATAAAACTGAATGCATTACTTTCTTATTTCCCTTCTTTCTTCTCCTAGATTTCTGTCAGTCAATTTCCAGTGTACATAAATATGGATCTGTATATAAAATGTGTGATTTGCCACTCAAAATTGACTGCACTCTCCACTCGAGTCCCATTGCCCATACTTTATTTCATATTTCCCCTCAAGGTTCTGAAAGTAGTTCTGGGGGAAAGAAGTGTCAGTAATGCCCTTGTTGGACCACAGATATGAATTTAAGTCTGCATCCCATTGCCGCTTCTTATTGCAGAACGGTATGCCATGGCTCATGCATTTATTGCACGTCTATTCTGCATTAATACAGCACAATATTATTTCAAAATGTACTGTATGAAACAGTAGATTCAAATAAGGATATATTGTAAAAAAAAAATAGGTTCAACTGTAATACCGTTGCTGTTGAGCACAAACCTTGTATCTTTGTATTTCAGCTTATGTTTTCTTTTCTTTTTTGTAAACCCTTTATACTTGGTTGCATGACAGTGTTGTGTAGAAGTATTGAAAATAGCCATTCTGCAGAAGAACCAGTCCTTTGTATCAAATCGTATGAGACAAATCAAAAGACTCATCAGGCGGTCATCAGGAAGCCATTAATGGAGCTCCACAGCACCCTGTGCACGGAGAGAATCACGTACAGCACTGTGGCTTGGTGTTCTGCCAAAATGTGAAGTTTCCTGTCACGACATGGCAAGGGAGCCAGAGCCAGATGGACCCTGACGAAGTGTTAAAGAGTCTAAATTCTCAGTTTTATTTGCTTTGCAAGAAAAAAGAAAAGAAAGAAACATGTATTGTGATACGTATACCGTACAAAACATCATTGTTGTTTTCCCTCTCCTGTAATGTCTATATGCTGACCCAGTGTTCTTTACAAATACACAGTACGTTAGTTCATTCACATTTCATTCAATTACAAGGAGATGGGTCAAGTTCCCATACCATTTATATGTGTCTGTGACTGTCTGTCTGTCTTACAACATTTGTGTGTTTTTCCTTTCATAGATAGCCTCGTCATTATCCGATAGAGGAAATGGGGGGTTCTGTGTTCTATTAAAAAATATTATCCTCTTCAATGAATCAATTTTCTCTTTATCTTGATTACATACCCTAGCACCTTTTCCACATGACACATCCGACAGAGTCCATGGGAGCTCACAACTGACCTGGAGTGGCCAGACTTCTGCTATATTATGTGTCACAGCAGAGTAATGTTGGCAGCGTTAGCCGGGTGAAGTCTGAACATTGGTTGCTCGTGTGATCAATTATTAACGTTCTCACATGCTACATTAAGTCTGAATTAAATATGAGTTGTTAGGGCAATCAGCATTAGACCATTAGAAGCTTGTGGAACAGCAGCACTTGTGCCGCTGTGCGTGCGTGCGTGCGTGCGTGTGTGTGTACATGTACACACGTTTGGCTTGTGTGTGTGCATATGTTCGGCTTGTGTGTGCCCGTGAATTACGTGTGAATGTAATTTTGTTAATGTATCTGCAGACAGTTTCGACAGTATACCTACCATCTCGTATTATGCCATTTATCAGGGGAACTATATATGATATGCCTTTATTGAAAGGATAATCCCCTTGAGATGTCTCATCTCATTTTAGAGGGAGTCCTCTAAAATGTACATCTATACATCCCACCAACACCTCGCCCTCGCCTGTTCATATAGACAAGCCTTTGAATCCCCCTCATGATCCTGCACTTTTAGGTTGATAGGGAATGTTTGCCTTGCTGCTCGTAACTGCCCATAATGTTCTTCTATTGCTTGAGTATTATAATTGTGTGATGACTGTCTTATATTGCTTTATTGTATTGCCTTTTCTGACCTGTGAAGCACTTTGGTACAATGAGAGTTGTTTTTAAATGTGCTATATAAATAGTAAATACATTTGATTTGGTATCATCATGGTGAGTTGGTGACCCATAGGTTTATACGGTAGTAGTATAGGCATATAGTTCGATATGACTCAAATGAAATAAATACATTCGTATTTGTATTCATTGCAGCCATCACCCATGGCCTCATCGACCACGCTGTATTCATTGTCTTAGGGGCGGATGTGCAGCTGGGAAGTGTTCAAGTCCAATTTGTCCGATGTCTCCCCAGCTCTGCGCTGTGGCGACAATTTACAATTTAGGCATTTAGTAGACACTCTTAATCCAGAGCGACTTATATTAAGCAAGAACAAAAGAAAAAAGCATTGCAATACATCATATAAATTCAAAACAGTCATCATTAATCATACATAAGCTAGGAACGTAATAGTGGTAAATCTATATAATCAAACTATGCATTATATACACTATAAAGTGCTATGTTTAAGTCTGCATAAACTGCTATCTAGTCTAAATAGCAGTCTAAGATATAAGCTGAGGCTTTGCACTGCATGTCACTGCATTAGTTAGTTAATCACTGCAAGTTAGTCTGTATTTGTGATTATTGTTTATTAAAACACCCAAACATTGAGATTTGATCACTATACCTGCCTCATTGCAACTACAGCCGTTCTCATTCCACCAGTCCTCTGATAAATATTATGCTCTGCCATGGGGTGCTATTGTTATTCTGTGTGTCCACTGACTTCAGTTCCACACTGAGAAGTGTTCTTCTTCAAATTGCCATTTGAGGACATGTTACATTGCATGAGCTTGCTCAATTATTCAATTATTTGGTCTGTTTTGCTTCATAACCTCAACCATTCTGAGGGCACAGAGATTGCAGTGAAACTACATCAACCCTAGCGTCAGCATATCATAATAGGCGAACATTCAGCATTCAACATTAGGCGAAAATAGCCAATCTACAAGCTCATGACACATCACTGCAATGCGTCCTGAGATTGTAAGTTGGCTGTTTTTGACGAAGAGATTTGGTGTAGATAGGGATAATACTGAACTGAACACATTAAGGAAGGTAAGACATTGAACCTTTAACTTTTCTTTGCTAGTTTTGCTTATTATTGGATTATAGACCTTTTTGAAGGCAGCAAATATTGACAAAATAACAAGGTGAATGCAGGTGTTTACCAATGATAACAATTGCAGCACCTACAGCGGACTTAATGAAACACAAATCATTGTTATCATTAGCACACCTGGCCCATGTGCTATTTACACTAGCTGTGGGCTAGTGGTTTTCAAACATTTTAGTGTACAGTACGAACAGTGTACAGTACGAATGGAACAAGGGTCCATTTGGTTCCATTTGTACACCCTCAAGTTACACGGGTCTATTTGAGGTACACTCGAACCTCATGAAATACTGAAAGCTGCCATTTAAAATATTTATTAGAGGTCTGACATTATTATTATTGAGTGCATTATTAGTATGTGTGGCTGACACTGCTACAATGGAATGTGTGTTTGTTTTGGCCCAGGCTGGCTGCATGTGCCCTTTGACGCATTGTCTATATTTAACATCATATAGGCATTATGGTTGCGTTGGTGACGCCTTGCCTATTGATGTAGTCATTATGGTGACACATTGTCTATATTTAACATCGTACATCTTAGACACATTGTCTAAGAATATATACTGTAGTATAAACACCATGCTTTGTTTGGTTTTAGTTGAACACTGTGGCTACCTGACTGTTAGTTTGACCATTACTAACCTTACTAACCCTATGTCTATCCCTTATCTAAACACAACCGCAAGCAGGGGAGCAGTGCATGTTCGCCAACCTTAATGCATGTTCGCCAACCTTAATGCATGTTCGCCAACCTTAATGCATGTTCGCCAACCTTATAATGCATGTTCGCTAACCTTAATGCATGGTTGAACTAACGGGAGGTCGAACCACAGGTGTCGGGGCAGCCTCCCAGTGGCCGTTTGTGTTGTATGCACGAGGATGCTTACGCACACCAAAGTTCTTGTAACGGTGCTGGTCAACGGAAGAATAAACTGAAGAGGAAGAGGGAATCTTGAAAAAACATGAAAGTGACCGCACACGCTGATAGCTCAAGTGCCAGTATTTTATTTAGGAGGCCAATTGAGACATGAAACTAACATGTGTTGTGATGTGCAATGAATTCCAAAACAGCGGCCTATAGCTATGTCCTGTTTGTTGTGCAAATATCAGGGGGCAGATTGTATAGTTTAAACATCCAGACCTCAGTCTTGTCAAAACTCGACTACTGTAACTCCCTCCTTACTGGTCTACCGGCATGTGCACTTAAGCCCCTTCAACTGATCAAAAATGCCGCAGCTCGCTTAGTCTTTAACCAGCCAAAATTCTCACATGTCACCCCCCTTCTCTGCTCCCTCCATTGGCTCCCAATCGCTGCCCGCACAGAGTACAAAACTCTGATGCTAGCATTCAAAGCAACCAGAGGTATGGCGCCGCCATACCTGGCAAGTTTGATCGCACCCTACAAACCCCGCCGAGCACTCCGATCAGCCGATACGGGGAAGCTGGAGGTACCCTCGCTAAAAACCCCTGGACAACGTTCCACACGCCCCAAACTCTTCTCCCTTCTGGCCCCAAAACTTTGGAACGCACTCCCCATTGCAGTCAGAACTGCAGATTCGCTCCAAATCTTCCGCCGCAGTCTGAAAACGCACCTCTTCAGACTCCATCTTGGCCCATAGTATATGTAGCCGCAATTGCCCTAGCCTCGACCTCCTACAGGCATAGGCAAACCCTCGACTTATGTATTT